>VDFB02152702.1:76992-95537 GCA_007258455.2 Sequoia sempervirens
ATATGAGGTAAATGCTAAGGCAATATTTATTCTTATGAATAGTCTTTCAAATTTTGAATTGGTTAAAGTTATGAATCTTAAGGTTGCTAAAGAAGTTTGGGATAATCTCGAGAGTATTTATGAAGGAGATGACAAGGTTAAACAAGAAAAGTTTTAGAATCTAAAGGTGCAATTTGAGACTCTACAAATTTCTAAAGATGAAACAATTTCAACCTACATGCAAAGAGTTGATGAACTGGTAAGTGCTATGAGAGGTCTTGGTGCACAAGTCAAAGAACCTAGCGTGGTAAAGAAATTTCTCAGATCTCTTCTTGATTCTTATAGTGAAAAGGTATTTGTTATTGAGGAAGCTACAAATTTTAATACTTATTCTAGAGATCAGTTGATTGGTACACTAACTTCATTTGAAATGAGAAAACTTAGTTTGAAAAATGGTACAAAAGTAGAGATTGCTTTCAAGGCTAGAAAATAAAAAAAGATTGAAGATTGAGATGGAGAAGATCTTGATGATGTGGAAGCTAACTTTGTAAGAAGGATGAAAAAGGGCATCAATAAGTACAAAGTTAAACTACCTTTCAAATGTTTTAGCTGTGGAAAAGCAAGTCATTATGCTTCAAGATGTCCAAATAGAATTGTGAACAATAAGAATAAGGAGAATAAAAGAAAGATGATTAAAGAAAGTTACTATGTCAAAGAAGATGCTGGTATTTCTAATGATAAATCTGATCATGGAGATGTTGATGAAAATGAATTCTTGTTCTTGGCTATAAAAGATGAATCTACTTCTGCTAACTTTGAAAGTTCTGTGAAGGAAAGTGTTCCAGAGAAGGTTGAAGGTACTTTGGTTTCTGCTTTTAATGTTAAAAAGGATAAGAATTATTGGGTTGTTGATAGTGGCTGCTCTAATCACATGACCAGAGACAAAAGCAAGTTTGTTAAACTTGAAAAATATGATGGACTCGTTAAATTTGGAGATGATTTAGGAGCCAAGATTTGTGGAATAGGTTCAATCAGTTTTGATGGAAAGCATAATACTGAAGATGTTTATAATGTTAAGGGTTAAAGGCATAATATTTTGAGTGTTGGAAAAATTTTGTAGCAAAGGATATAATCTTGTGTTTAAGGATTGTTGTACCCATTAATAATTTTTGCTTCAATAAAGCATTTTTGCTTAAAATGAGCTAAACCATGTAAAATTGTTGTCAAAAGTATGTTTTAGGTCAAATCAAACATAGGATTTTTGTGGGTTTACATTAAGGAACATATGTGCAAAATTTTGAAATTTTAAAAATTAGGGTTTCATACCCTTGTTTTTAGGAAAACCCCTAAAAATAGGGCCTTTCTAGAATTGATTGAAAATGATTTTGATACGATGAATTGACTTCACGATCACATTTGTCAAGTCAAAATCACCAAAAATTTTGTTTTACTCTGGTGGGTCTATTTTCATTTTTTAGGAAGAAAGTTAAGACCACAACCATTAATGGCAGAATGACCAATACTAGGTTCTGAAATCTAAGCATCAAAATCTTCAACGAAGAATCCGTGGTGAAAATGCTCAAAAAGATGCTCTATGATAGAGGGGATTTTTGAAAGTGAAAATGTTAAAAATTGACTAAGTCTGGAAAATGCACGCTTTGCTACCAAGAGGAGGTTATGCAGTCAAATGCCTGTCATTTTTCCAACACTCGTACACGCAACATGATGAAGGTGATTGCTAGGATGAATATGTCCACCTCGTTAACGAAAATGCTCAAATCAGTCATGATGCACGATGAACGCGAAGTGTGAGGAGATGAAGATTTTGAATGAAAATGATGAAACTACACCTAAAAGCAGCCCTACAGGCCAGGGGTCCCATGAAGTTAAAGGGTCAAAGGTAGTCATCAAGTGTTACCAAGACAATCATCTCCTTTGTGTTTTTGTTGGCTTTCCAATGCATTGTCAAGCGAGAACATCTGATTCATCAATCATCGGCAAGCAAAAGTGGAAACATGAGATGTTGAAGGTAGGTATAATCAAAGAAATGCAGACAACCAAGGAAAAAGTGCCCCTGCAAGCCAGGGGTGCCCTTCATTTTGAGTCACTAGATAAACTATTCAACATTTGTTTTCTATAAAGCATTTGCTTAATATCTTCTCAGCTTCGTGTTCAATCCAGTTGCACAATCACAGGACTTGTCAAGCATCCATAGATGAAGATCAAGCATAAAAAACCATAGGTGAAGATGATATGAAAGACACAAAAATTGACTAAGTGTCAAGGAAAATGCATCCTCCTAGAAATAGGCACCCATCTTTTTGGGTAGGCAGATGTAGTATGTAAGCTCAGTGACCTCCAAGATGACCTCTGTTTTGATCAATCTTAATGACACTGTCAGCAAAGACAACAGACAAATCAAACATATGACGACAGAGATTGAACTAGGATCATTCATGAAAGTTTGCAACATGAAAATCACAATTCAAAAATTCAAAGGCGCCCCTACAAGCCAAGGGCGCCCATGCTTTTGAATTACCTAAGTCAACTTTCAGGATCCACAAAGCTAGTCATCCTTTCCAGGACGGAGCTAGTAATCCATCCCATGTTTCAGCAAGATCATTAGACTCAACAGTCATCAGTGATCCCAAATCAGAGCACAGAGGGTCAAAATGGAAGAATTGAAGAACACTCAAGAAAATTGACCAAGTCTGGTGAAAATGCACCTTCTTGGGAAAAGGTGCCCAAGAATCAGAGGCATTAGACTCAGGTTTTGAGCCTTGCAACTCACAAGCACACTTCATCAGAGTTGTTCCACCTCACCAATGGATCTATCAACAACACCTCAAGATCAACTAAGCAACTGAAAAACAAGGATCGAACAAAGGCACTTCACCATGAAAAAAGAGTGAAAATATCTTCAACTCTTCAAAGGGACGCCTAAAGTAAAAGTAAGACTCTGTTGACTAAATTTGTCTATTTAGACAACCTTTCCATGTCTAAAATGTATTGGTGGAAATCACTCCCGGGAACTCCAAGTCAACCTAATTAACTCCTTAATCAAGAGTTGGCACCCAAACTTGATCCATTCAACATCAAACACTATATCTCAATCCTAGGCATCATAATTCAACATCTTTCTTTGCAAGTTGAAGCCAAGAACAACATTTTCTTCTCCAAGACATCTTTTCAAGATCTGACAGAGGGGTTTCATCGTTCTTCATTTTTTTTTTGAAGATTAGTTGCACAGAAGGATAATTTATCAGAGGTTGCATCAAAAGGCACAATTTTTCCAGAAAGATAGTTGATAACTTCCAATCTTCTTATCTTTTTCTCTTTTCTTGTCTTGCATCTTCTTGCATGTCCAAGAAAACAACGGATAATCACATATCTGACCAATTGGGTATGACCAACACATTTTTTCAGCAAAACCCACTTGTTTGAATTTTTCTAGAAACAACAAACTTGTTGACCCTATTTTTGGGGATTTATGAAAAATTCACAAATCTGAAAAAATCAAATGAACTGGTTTTGTTTAGCATTGAAGCACAAACAATACCCATGTGTCAGATTTTTTCGAGAAAAATGCTTCTCAACAAGTGCTATTTTTAGGGGTTTTCAGAAAAGTACCTGAACAATATCAAGTGCACAGTCAATCTTTAAGTTTTTTAGAATGTAGTTCTCCCAAGTTGAATACAAGACCAAGATGGTCTTGGCTCATGATTTCTTGAAAATGATTGAAACCAATCTGCACCAGGTACACCCAGAGGTCGACTCGGAAAGGTTGGAAGGCATAGACCAATGCACCTTACAAAACATTAAGCAATTCAGATTGCTTGAGGCTGCATCAATACCCATCATAATACATAGCATGGAATTTGTAATTGCTTGTATTAAGCATTACAACCCTACCACACAAGAGATCTAATCAGTGGATGGATAACTGATATGCAGCGTTAAGCCTCAGGATGTTGAAAAGTGTTTTTCCATTCCACCATGTCTGAAAAATGTGGTCATCTCTATGAGAGAATGTGAAAAGGCATTCAAAGTGTCAAAAGACAAGTGGTAGAAGAGAATGGAAAAAAAATGGCTAAAAGGAAAAAAGGACAACTTACCCAAGAATGTGGGACATGAAGAGTTTCGAGTTGAGTATGCAATGATGATCACTTTACTCAACTGTATCACTGGACAGGAGGAGGCAAACCAATTTCAGTCATGGATGTACTATATCATCGCCAAAATTGTAAGAAACAAAGAGCACTATGTTTGGCCAACCCTCATCAGTGATACGCTCCACAAGCAAATGATCGGGTTTTTAGAGGCTCACAGGTTTCACATGTGCTCATATCTTGTATACTTGATTGCCTTCCAAGGCCATTTTAGAGCATTAAACATTGTGGGAACCTTAGGTGTGCAGAAGGTTCACAAACATTTTTCATGACTTGAGTTCACACAAGAAGAAAGGAATTTCAAGTGGATAAATGATCTCTTCCTAATGCACACCATGAGGGACATCAACCATGAGATGCATATATGCATATCACAAGCAACCACGAAGGCAATGGTGGATTGAGTGGATTGGTTCATCCAGTTCTCTACCTTCACCTATATACGCGTATATGGATACAACAGTCATCCCACCATGTTACCTCGCTATCCATCAGATAGGGTGGTCTTCATGGAATTCTTGTGGCAGATGTCTTAAGTACATTCGCATCTACGTAACAAGTGCAAGACAGCCACAAAATTTCCTCTCTAGATGGGAATTTATAGGTGTAAGATTGCAGCTGATGCCAAAAACATGGGCCAGGAGACTGTGAGACTTAATCTCAAGTATCTCATCGAGAGACGGTCATATGATCCTAAAGGCCTTTATGCAACACACCTCAAGAAACACTCTTCAAATGAGTCTTCTATGGAGGACTTTTGGGTCAATTGTGAAGATGAGTTTGATGTACGAAGACGTAACTATAGTCAGTTGAGACTTCCACAAATTGTTGATTTCATGACAAAAGATGTGGAAGGCCTATCTGATGATGATGGGGAAGTTATTCTTCCTTCATTCTTTGTAGACCAGGTGGACTCACAACTACTTGGAAAAGTGGATTGGTATGCCAAGGAAAGTACGTCTATAGAGGAAAGAACCAATAGGGTTGTCGAAAACAAACAACTCTACTTGGACTGTAAGAAGACAAGGTAGTAATTCCCCACACAGAGCTGCCACCAATTCATCCTTCACTACCTTCCATGTCAAGGAAGAAGCCCAAACAGAAGCAATGGAGTAACCCTCCTAAGGGAGTCAAAATTTTAGGGTACATAAGGGGAAGAATACAAACTGCTCATACAAATCAACAAGAGGTACATATAGAGACAACCACAAGCATACCTGAACCAGTGATTGAGACAATCACAGCCGAGACAGAGCCAATGATGGAAGCAATTACAATTGATATAGTGTTAGTGGTGGAAACAAAATCTCCCACTTCACCACCATCACAACAATCACCAGTCCCCATTGACTTGGATTCACCACCATGAGACATCATTGTGCAATCCCATTCGTCAAGAATTCAAGGGCCTAACATTCCTTCGAGTGAGACTAGTCAAAATTCATTTTGGCTTGAGAGTCTCCTAGGAAGGAAGAGAGAAAGGCCATCCTACCAACTAGACTTCACAGAGTTTGATCATGTCCCTCAAGACATGCCAGTAAAGAAGTTGAAGAAGCAGGTTCATGTAGGAAAGAATGTCGACAACGAATTTGTCATAGAAACAGCTGCACCACCTGAGGATAGGAATACACATGAGGTAGAGGTTAATGACTTCACCTTGTCAAAGATCAACCTCAGTAAGACCACTCATCAGGTGGAGGCAAATCTCCTTGAAGTTGCATCAGTGAGCATCAAGGAAAGAATGGCTAAGGATGACAAAGATAAAGCAACCTTAAAGTTGAAAACCAGCAGCTGAGATTATACATATCTACTTTGATGTACAGTACTCCAAACATCTTTTCCTTGCCACGAGAGATGCTAGACCTCCCTGCGGAGAAAAATCACCACCAATTGATCCTGTATGGAAAATACTTGAGAATTCAAGTGGAATAATTTGTCATCAGAGGATGGTGTATACTCACAGAGCTGTATCAGCTAAGGAACAAAGCTCATGAACTCTGCATGGAAATTCAACAATCAGAGAAAAAGGCAGTAGAGAAGAGGCCTGGGGATGAGATCACTATCTCAGAATTACAATTGGCATACCAATCAGTTACTACAATGGAGAACAAGCAACATCTTTTCGCTTGGAAAGAACAACTTGCATACAGGGTGAAAGCATATGACACCAACTCTGTAGAATTGATTAAGTACTGAAAAATTGTGGTAGGTGTTATCAACTTCGTAAGAATGTTGGTAATATATATCCCTTGCCTTTATCAACACAAGGGAAGTGCTTACATTGAGCTAGCCGAAGTGCAAACACAGTTCCAAAATCTCATCTATGACATTTTTTGCAGTGACCCTACTGGTTGCGAGTTGAGTAAGATTGCAGTCATGTCAACAAAGTTGGATGACAAAGCTACAAAGTGTATTGAATATCATTAGTAGATTGTGAGTGATGAGGACATGCTTAGGCGACATGTCATCATCCTACGGAGCATTGATTTCTCGGAGGTAGAAGAAGTCAACGACTGGCTAGAGGAGTTGTTGACTAGAGGTGAAGAGGTGTAAAGCACCTAGAAAGGACGTCCTACCCTCCAAAATAACATTAATGACAAACAAGAGTTAACTTGATTCCCCTTTCCAAGTTAACTCACTGTCCCACAAATCATGCATGCCATATCCCACTAATTATGTATGTCTATTCTAGATCTCCACTAATTGTGGATCTCTATTTTGGAGGCACTTTTGTAATTTGAGTTCACTTTTAGTTTAGTTTCAATTAACTAAAGTAGATTTCCATTTAACTGCTTGATCACCTACTTTTAGACATAGGAATAAATCTTGTTTATTGATTGGTAAGAACTCAATGTTAACTCAATGAGACTTTAGGGTTGCCTACTACTTTGAGTTCATAAATAAGAGCCTTTTCTCATTATTTTATAACTTTACTTCACGATAGAAAAATTTTGAACTAAAAAGCCTTTGACTTTGTTCGCTTAGTATATATTCTTGAATTGTATTTGTTATAGTTAAACACCAAGTACAACTTGTGTTCTCTCGATTCAAATAGGTGGGTTCAATCCATGTTCATGTATTCTTGGTTTATTGCTTCATGTGTGATTGTCTCTTTGACACAAGTTGTCCCAAAGTGTAATATTTGATCAAAGATTGAGATAATAAATCAGGAGAGCTACCTTGCCTTTGATCCAAAAGTCTCAAGTTTTATCATTGTATGTTGTTATTAATAATCTTCTTTTGATCTACACCTTAGAAAGAGCATTGTTTCTCCTTGGGAATTTAGGCAGTAAGATTATTGTTCTTTATTGTTTCTAGTAGTTTACATTTCAGCCTACACCTCGGAAAGGATATAGTGCCTCCTTGGGAATCCTAAGATATAACCTACCGTTTGAAGATTACTTGTGTGGATTCTATTTTGGTGTAAATCTCGGAGTTCAGAGCCTTCAGATGCATTCTAGGAGAAACATCCATCTAAGTGATTGAACCATTGAATTCCTGCTCCTATGTTCTCTTGCTCTATTTATCTAGAGGAGATATGATAGATTAAAAGTTAGCTTAGTTGTAGTTAAGATCTGCAGAAACCAACGAAAACCTTAGCTGCAACACATTGTGTTTATGCACCCTTGTGTCCTGCTGCTGAGTAAAAAGATAGGAACAATAGTTTACTTTACCTTTTACACAAACATCAACAACAAGAGGGAGCCTCCCCTCCTAATTTGAAGAAGCAGTTACTACCTACTTGCAATAGTTAACCATTTCCAATAAGCACTCCAGAGGTGCTAATTGAAATACCAACAAGGATGAAACATGTGAGATTAGAAAAGGGTCTGGAACTATATTGCTATTGGTAAGAGGACATATGGAAATATCTATCAGCTTAAGGGTGTTGATGGTCATTGCTCTATTTCTTAGATTAATGATAGTTGGTTATGGTACCGTAGGATGTGTCACATGAATTTTGATAATTTGGTTAGAATCGGTTCAATTCACGTAGTGAGAGACCTACCAAGAATCACAAAGACTATCAATGTTGTTTACAAGAATTGTCAATTTGGAAAGCAAGAAGTAACTTCAAAGGAAAGGAACAATCTACTATCAGACTACTGAAATTAATACATACAGATCTTTGTGATCCTACAAGGGTGAGAAGTCTTCAAAGTGACAGGTATTTTATTCTTTTGATTGATGATTATTCTAGAATGACACAGGTTACTTTTCTTAGAGAGAAATATGATGCACTAGATAGATTCAAGGCATTTAAAGCTATGGTTGAAAATGAAATGAATGTGAGAATCAAATTTTTGAGGTTTGATAGAGGTGGAGAATTCACCTCCAATGATTTTAACATGTTTTGTGAAGTTCATGGAATAAGAAGGCACTTGTCTGCCCCTAGAACTAACCTTAGCATAATGGAGTGGTTAAAAGGAAAACCAGACTATTCAAGAAGTTGCTAGAACTATGATGAAAGAAGCAAATCTACCAAAATTCTATTGGAGAGAAGCAATTCATATTGTTGTTTACAGACTTAACAAATTTCAAGAAAAAGCTAACAACACAAAGACTTCCTATGAGTTATGGTATGGAAGGATTCCTATGCTGAAGTACTTTAGAGTATTTTGAAGCAAGTGTTATATCAAGAGAGATGAAGAAAACTTATGAAAGTTTGATGCAAGGTATAATGAAGGTATCTTCCTTGGATATTCTACTAAAATCAAAGCTTACAGATGTTACAACAAAAGGCTAAGAAAGATCATTGAAAGTGCAAATGTTAAGGTTGATGAAAATTTGCAAAATTCAATTGTAGTAGATGGGTATGTGTCAGATGAACCTAATTGCAGAGAAGAAGAAGAAAAATATACAGAAAAAGAAGTATGGAATGAAGAGGAAGAAGCTTTGGAGAATACCCCTAAGACCCCTAAGTATGTGCAAAAGAATCATTTTGAAGAATAGGTCATTGGAGACAAGAGGAAAGGAGTATTGACAAGAAGCAAAGCTGGTGAAGTTGAGGTAAATCTGTGTTTAATTTCTAAAGTTGAACCTAAAATAGTGATTGAGGCATGCAAAGATGAACATTGGATGAATGTAATGGAAGAACTTATGCAGATTGAGAAAAAATAGACTTGGGAATTGGTTCCTAGATCGACAAATAAGAACATAATTGAAACTAAGTGGGTATTTAGAAACAAACCGAATGAGAATGGAGAAGTGGTAAGAAACAAGGCAAGACTTGTGTGTAAGGGTTACTCACAAGTGGAAGGTATATACTTTGAGTAAACATTTTCTCCGGTGGCTAGGATGAAAGCTATTAGGATGTTTTTGGCATTTTCAACATACAAGGACTTTAAAGTTTATCAAATGGATGTGAAGTCTGCTTTTCTGAATGGTGAATTGGAAGAAGAGGTTTATGTGGAACAACCAAAAGGATTTAAATTGTTAGATCAACTAGATATGGTGTGAAAAATGAAGAAGGAATTGTATGGATTGAAGCAAGCTCCCAGAGCTTGGTATGCAAGATTAGATAGATATTTGATACAACAAAGATTCTGTAAAGACACCACAGATAGTAATATTTACTTCAAAGTTGAGAAAGATAAAATCTTGATAGTGGTTGTGTATGTGGATGATATTATCTTTGGAGGAAATGAAGTTATATATAATAAATTTGATAAAGAGATGCAAAAAGAGTTTGAGATGTCAATGATTGGGGAGATGAATTTCTTCCTTGGGCTGCAAATAAATAAAAAAGGCATTTTCATTTCATAGTCAAAGTATGTCAAAGAGATATTGAAGAAGTTTGGAATGGAAGATTATGAAGCAATATGCACTCCTATGGTGACTAGTTGTAAATTGAGAAAATTTGATGATTCACCTAAGGCTGATCAAAGCAAATATAGATCTATGATTGGTGGACTGTTATATCTAATTGCTACTAGACCGGATATCATGCATGTAGTTTGTCTTGTTGCAATAGTAAAGAGGATATTAAAATATTTAAGAGGCACTCCAGATTATGGCTTATGGTATCCTAAGGATACTGATTTTACATTAAGTGCTTATATAGATGTAGATTGGGTTGGTTGTGTTGATAGCAGGAAAATTACAAGTGGTGGTGCATTCTTTCTTGGATGTAGATTGGTGTCATGGTTAAGTAAAAATCAAGATTCAATTTATTTATCTACTATAGAGGCTCAGTATATTGCAACAACATATTTCTATACACAAGTAGTGTGGATGAGACAAACATTGAAGGATATCAATATATGATGAGCCTATATCTATCTTCTGTGATAATAAAAGTGCAATTAACATTTCAAAGAATCCAATGATGCATTCAAGGACAAAGCTATGTATATCAATTAGGTATCACTTTCTGAGAGAGAAGGTTATGGAGAATGAGGTAAAGCCTGAATATGTACCTACAAAGGATCAGATTGTTGACATATTTACTAAGGCTCTTCCTAAGGATACTTTTGAGTATCTTCGGGAGAAGTTGGGGGTTATTTCCCCTCCTTTGAACTAGATGCATATGGAGATGCACTGGTCTAGTGGATCTATGGATTCATTTATTTTATGGACTGATGCTAGTGGCTACCTCTAAGGGGGAGTAGGTAGTTTCTTGTGTTGTCATTTTGCAGAGTTGCTAATTTGGTTGGGTGTACTCCTAAGGTGGATTATTTAGAGAAAGTATCTTGGTTCAGTTTCAAAGGGGGAGAACAATGCAAAACATTTTATCCCTTGCCATTGATGTCAAAGGGGGAGAAAGAACCATTTGAAAATGTTTATCTACTCAGGGGGAGAAAAGAAAGGAAATCATGAGAAAGTGTATTCAAAGTTGTTGAGTTGTCTTTGATGGTTTTTCACATCTTGTGTTACCATAAATGACAAAGGGGGAGATTGTTGCAAGTATGCAGGTTTTTTCATTGATTTCAACATGCATGTCTATAGGTTAGTGTTTTCATTGATGTCAACTATGTGTTGACGAAGTTTGTTGCATGATGAAGATGTCGAGGATATTAAGAAAATTGTGAAAAAGAGGAAAATAGGTTGTTGCAAGTTGTGTGCATGTGTGAAGTGTTGTGAGTACAAGGAGTTATCTTTATGTTGTAGAGATGTGTTGGAATGAATTAATGTACTAAGATGATGTCTCTGGTACTTGGTTTCCAAGTGATTTTGGGAAAATTTGATAAACAAAGAAAATAATGTTGTGTAAGTGTTCAAAATGTGCTTCGAGATGTGCTCTATGTTGATGCTATGCCTATGTGGATCTGACATGTTGTTCAAGGTTGTTAGAGTTGCTATATCCAAAATTTGGGTTTTTAGATTGTTGTGCAGTGTGAGATATTTTCACCAATGTGTGAACCAGTTTTTCAATGATGTTTTTTGTGGTCTGGGAGAAATGTATTTTCTCCGCGTTTCTCCAGAGTTTGGCTTCAGGTTGTGCAAATTTAGGAAGTTTCTTATAATTTGTATCTTTCAGAATTCAAGGTTTCACTTGATTTGGTATATACAGTGTGTGTTTTATGTGTCAGTGTGCAAATAAGGTCAATTGGATGTTCTAGGTTGAAGTATCTCTATGATGTGAGTTTGTATGAAGTATTTGTTGGATCGTAGGTGGTTTTTGGATTATTTTATATCATGTTCAAGTGAATTTTGTTGTCTAGAAGTTTCAAATTGATTTAAGGAAGTGTGTACGTAATGTTTTATGGTTTTTAGCATGGGTATTGGCCGACCTTGTGTTAGCACTACATGTGAAGTCTATGAAAGTGTGTTAGGATTAATTTGGATCCTAATTAAGGATTTATATGGGTCACCTTCATTCCTAATCTACAATGGGAATGTTTAGGTGTCGACCTAATTTGAAATTTTAAGTGTAATAGATAGTTGCTGACCTTGGATAAGGTTTTCAAGGCTGAGGTTGATATAAATAAGAGTGATGTTGTGAGATGAAAGAGAGAGACAAGATAGATGTGAGATTGATGCGAGTGATGAATGTGATGTGAATTTGAGCAAAGCAGTGCAAATTTCAAAGTATTGGATTCCTAAAAGCAGTGAGTTGAAGGTGTCTGAAATATTTCATGCAAGGCTACGAAAGTGTTGGAGCATTTGTGGTGGATTCCTTGTTGCATTGAGAAGTTGTTCTTTGTGCAACAATTCTCTTCTATCTTGTTGTATTTCTTTTTTTGGCAGTGAGCCCTAGCTATGAGCCTTTTTGGATAGTGTGTCCTATTTTAGCAGTGAGCCCTTTTACCAATTTTGCAATTACTTATATTGTGAGCTAATCCTCACCATGGTTTTTCGCTCATTGGGTTTTCCACACAAATCTGGTGTTCTCTTGTGTATGGTGTTGCTATTTTAGTTTATGTTATCTACATTTCATGATTAATCACTTTAACAAAATAAGGGTTTATTCAATGCACGTGGATCTGATTACTATTGAGGGTTTTGATATTTTAATTTTCTACAATTGATTCACCCCCCTCTTAGTTGTCTCGTTCATTCAACATATATTTATATATCTATATCAATCAATTAAATATACATATATTAATATATATATATATATAATATTACCATCATTTAAACATAAGAATATATATATATATATATATATATATATATGTAATGTATATATGAATGTTTGCATATGTATTGTATATCTACATATGGGTGTACGTAGACATTATTATCTATGTATGCACATATTTACATGCATACATATGCATGCGCTACCACATAGATATTTTGTATATATGTATACATACATATATATTCAAATACACAATATATATCTCATTCTCATCACAAAGATTTTAACATAGTAACTCAAATTGACTAAACAGTAAATATAATTAAAGACAACCATCCTAACTTTCCTATCAACCAAAAAGCTATCAACTTGGTTTAATGCTTATCAACAAAAAACTTAAACTAACTCAACAAGGTTCCTTTAGCCTATGGGAGTGAGTGTGTGTGTCTACTCAGATAGACATATCAATGGTTCCCATACCAACCTCCTCTCTTGGGTGATACTCTCCCTCCCCCTCTAGAGGGTTCAAGCCACACACATACAAGCCACCACTTTAATATTTTCTTATCATTCAAGAATTTTCTTTTTAAAATGCCAAGAGGAGGGTTTGAGAGAGGGGTTTTTGGAAAGAAAGGATCAATATACAATACTACAACATACAAATACACAATGAAAAATTCACATGATACTCACAACACTATCTCATTGATGTTGAATATAAAATCCAATGAAAAGAGAAGGATGAGAATATTAGGCATAAGACAAGGAGTGTCAAAACAATCACTCAACGATATCGTGGAAAGTTTGGGAGTAGAGCTTCCTTAATGAATATTGTGAGTGATAATTCAAAAGTACAAATGGAAACAAATAAAATTCAAAATAATACTATTCTAAACCATCAAAAACCTTTAGATAGAGCTCAACAATTTAAATCAAACAAGATAATAACATCAAAACCAACATGAAATGTTACCAAAATCCTCCATTGTTGAATGATTTTCTCCTTGAGTATTTGTATGTGGGTGCTCCTTGCTCGAAGATCACTAATTTTACAACATATACTTAGCATGAGTGATGATGAATGATGAATGAAGGATAGAGTACCTAAATTTATAGGATTTTGGGAGAAGAAATGGATGGCCAAGATTTGATTGTGAGATTAAGGGTGGAGAATGGTTGAGAGGAATTCACTAGGATCAAGGAGAAGATGTAGGGTGGAGATGAAGGTGGTTAGATTGTGAATGGATAAGATTAACTTAACAAATTTAGTAAGTAGTTGTGAGTATGAGGGAAATTAGGGGTGTGTGCCCCTAAGAAGGCTATAACTTTGGGTTGTATTGAGAGAATACAGGGACCATAAGGATGCCTATTCTTAGGTGCCCATTATTCTTGGAATGTGTTGAGAGAATAGTGGGATCATAAGGAGAAGTACTCTTAGGTGCCCAATATTCTTGGAAAGTGGTGAGGAAATATAGGCTTAATTAAATATTAATATTATTTAATTATTTTAGCCACATGTGTGAGGTGGATAATAGGTGAAAATAAGTGTTTATTTCTTTATTTGTGAGGAGATGGAAAACATGGAAAATTAAATAATAAAATTATTTAATTTGAGTGATGGAATTTAGGTGAAAGAGATATGTCCTAGGTTAATTAGGATTAGGTGAAGGTGAATATGCCTAGGTGAAGGTGTTTGGTCAATTGGGATTAGGTGATAGATTGGGTTAGTTTAAACTAGATGATAGTGAATAGACCTAGGGAATATTTTAGGTGTCTACAAAGATACTTGTGATATTCACCAATTCCGAGAGCTATGACACATCCCTCGTCACTAGATCAAATCTTCTAGAGAGTTCTAATCCTAGCAAAAAATTATCTTATTTAATCTTTTAATTAATCAAAATGTTCATTATATTTTCACTTGGTTAAAATCTCCACGTGTTTGTTCTTGTAGTCCCTTTGTATAGTGGAAAACAAAGAGAACCATTCCTTTACTATCCTATACCTCAATCATAAAGGATCAACACTTTGAACCTACGATTTGGGCATAACACCGCACATCATTTTCACAACATGATTCTCAAAGATGCATGATGTTATTTTACATTGAAAATCACTCCATCAATAGATTAAAACACTCAAATCAAAACTTAAATTACATTTTTTAATATTTTATCAAAATTATAAAAAAATCCTTCTTCCTTCATTATTGGAGTGCATGCAACCTTGAAATTTCCTATTTTGATATGGAATGAATATGTTGAATCTAATGATACTCTTCTTCCTTGAATTCACCCAACATCACTAGTTTCACATAAAATTGGGAAGAGATGACCCTAATAAAAAAAATTCGTGGTAGCGGATCTAAAATAGAAATTTAGAAAATAATACAAATTAAACAATAAAAATTATAGAACAAAACTTCTTCCTAACTCTATTATATCTCTAAGTCATATGCTCCACCTAGAGTGGACATGGAAATGCAAAAATCTCATTCAAAATGTAAGAATTTGATTTGAATGTAAAGGGGAAAAGTATCTCTTCCAAATGAAGAACACCAATAATGAACGCAATCATTTGTGTAAATCCAATTACACACTTAAGCAATATTTCTCTAAACAATTTCCACACACATACAAGCCACCACTTCAATCTTTTCTTGTCATTCAAGAATTTTCTTTTTAAAATTCCAAGAGGGTTTGAGAGAGAGGTTTTTGGAAAGAAAGAATCAATAATAATTTTTTTTCCTCCTTTTTTTCGCATTCCCTTTTTCCTTTATTTTTCTTTTCTTTTCTTTTCCAAAATAGTATTTTAGAAGAATCAAAATAAAAGCATACTATTCATTAACTTTTATCTTTTCTTCAATGGATAGTAACTTATTTAATTCCCCAAGGTAATTAAATATAAACATTATTTTTCATAAGAATAAATTAAAATGATATATTTTCCTCCTTTGATGCATAATTAGACATTATTTCTATAATTATAATAAACACACAATTAAATATAACTTTCATATTTCAGATATTAAAATAGAAACAAGAGCATATAAAATACTCACATACACTTCACAAGTTTTGCACAACATAAGGATTTCAAAATTACCTTCGATTTGGATCTAGGTTACCACAAGGATACACAAGATCCATCTCATACTTGAATTGAGTGACATAAAGGTTAATACATAAATAGATAATAACCCAATTATGAACGCCTCGTTTATAACAATCATTGGGGATTACCCATGTACTTGCACTCTCAATTCACACATAAAGTGTACTTGCTCATATATAGTAGTCAAAGTAAAGCATAACTACTAAATAATGACACCACACCATATAAACTATATAAACATCACATCATATAAAATTTATAAACATCACACCTAGTATGAATCATTAATTAAAACCATAATGATGCAATGAATAATAAGAAACCATATATAACCCATGCATGATAAACATACATGTACAATATACATATACATAAATATAAAAATATTAGAACGATAACACTAAAATATCCCATCATAAAGGTCACAACATAACATTCATAGACCATTTTATAACAATACAAAACCTCATAGGAAATATCTTGATGACACAAAGAAAGTCATTTTTAATAACAGTAGTAGAAACAAATCAAAAATAAATGAAGGACAAGGCACAAGTGCCAAAGTTACATCATCCCCTTCTATAACTAGGTTTACTCTTGGAGGCCTTTAAAAAGGTAAGGATAAAGCACTCTCAACCATGTGCCATCCTTCCAAGTAGCTATGGAATCATCTAAAGTTTCCTACTATACCCTTACCTAATCTAGGTCTCAACCTCAAAGGGTCAATCTCTAATGTTGCAATATATGGATGAGCTCTAAAGAAATTTATTCACCCTCCTTGACCTACAAGGCACCCCAATCAAGCACATGTGTCACATCTAGAATATATTGTTTGAGAATTGAAACATGAAATACACCATGGATGTGAGAGATACTAGGCGACAAGGTAAGTTGATAAGAAATTGGACCAATCCTTTCAAGGATTTCAAAAGGCCCTAAAAAATGCAATGTGAGATTAAAACCTTTTCTATAATCAATTGACATCTTCTGTATTTATACTCTCAATGCCTCCATATGAAGATATATACATTATAAATGTCCATGTTCAGTTGATTACAAACGTAT
Source organism: Sequoia sempervirens (assembly GCA_007258455.2). NCBI lineage: Eukaryota > Viridiplantae > Streptophyta > Pinopsida > Cupressales > Cupressaceae > Sequoia > Sequoia sempervirens. The sequence goes on from VDFB02152702.1 coordinate 93,850, forward strand.
ATCTAATTTAGTTGTTATAAGTTTAAATTAATGTATGTATGTATTTGAATTATTTAGTAGAATTTACTTATATATTCTAGCTAAGTTGAGTGATAAATATTTGAATAATTTTTCACTCTAATGTAAATGTGTATATTTGTGGTATAGGAGATATTTTCATTGTGGTTGCAAATCCTAACAATATAGAAGGCTTAGATTACTATAATGCAAATTATCACAATCAATGATAGATGATGATGGACAAGAGTATCCCACTTTATTAGTTGTTATTGAAGGCACCCGTTATCAAAAAAATAAAGAGATAAAAATGGTATTATATTGATTGGTTCTGTATTAGGACAAAATTTTCTACATTATATTCACTTAGATAAAAAAAATTGGAAACTTTAAAAAAAAGAGGACATGGCCAACAAAAGTTAAGGTTATCTATTGAAGATCATGAAAATATTTTAGAGATAATAAAAGATGGAGAGGATCCAAATTATATGTACCAAGAGCTTTAAGTTATTAAATTGATATATACATTACATGTAGTTCTAAACTAAATATATATTTTCTAGTCATATACATTGTCATGGACCTAATTATATTTTATAAGAATGTTTAAATTTCATTCCATTTAATGTATTTTGTAATCGTTTTTTATGTAAATGTTTACTTTACATGCATACATGTTTTTGAATGCTCATTTACTTAAATGAAATAAAATTATACATATCTATAACACTTGTCAAAGTTATACATTATCTAGATGTCTAAAGTTCAGGTACATGGTATGGCATCAATTTGGAAAGTATTTAAGAATTTTATTTATATTTAATGTTACCTACATCCTCATAGGTCCAATGAGGGATCATCTATAGAACCAAATTAAAAATTGGGACTCCTAGCTTGAGGTGTACATTGTAAATTAAATGATAATGCTAAATGCAACTAGTGAGCCTATAAAGAACACTAAGATGATATGTTGACTTCCAAGGTTGGATATAGGGAAAACACTTAATTTTAGATCTATGAATCCTTGCCATGTAATAATTTATTACTATGTAGCATGTTACCAATGCCACCATAATTCATGGAACACATTCTATATATAAGGAACCCAAATATTATTTGAGGATAGATAGACCAGGACAAAAAGTGAAGAACACAAATATTAAAAAATTAAGATGAATAAAGAAGGAAGGAATGTATTATTTACATCATAGGATCCAATTTGTAACTAAAATTTGATGCCTAAACCTATACTCCAATTTTTTATAAGATCTAAATAAATTCAATATTAATTTAGTTTGTATTTTTATATTTTCCTTACATATTTTTGTCGTGTTTATTTAAATTTATATTTTATAGTTTTTGATTAGTTAAGCAAGGAAGGGCCCTGATCCAATGGTTACAACCAACAGAAAAAAAAAAAGAACCAAATCAAGGTGGGAAACAACACCACCAACAAGAACCAAAAAATAGCAACCAGATTAGCATGCAAGCCATCATTTAACATAGTAACCATAGTCCAACCAGTAATAATAAAAAAATAGTAAGTTTCTACTAGCAAACTTAAAACTATGTAAACCATTAATCAAGTTAACAATATCCTAGGTGGTATTCCACCAAAGCAAAGCTATTATAAAATAACAGTCCGAGATTATGAAACAAAAAGATAAAAAATGGGAAGCAGCCATCAAAGT
>VDFB02152703.1:0-84920 GCA_007258455.2 Sequoia sempervirens
TTTATTCTTGTTCCTCAACTAAAAGTCAAACATGATTGCAAACTTGAATCTAACATAAGATGTTAGAGCAACTGCCCAAGACAATGAACGAAGCCCAGCTCTCAACAACATTGCAAACCTACAATTCTGTGGAACTAGAAACACGATCTGTAAACAAATGTAAAAACCTAACTTTTATTAGTGCTTTCTTGCAAAAAAATCCCAAATGATCATATTGCCTACTTGTTTACTCTCATCCGCCACAAGTCTAAAAGTAGGAGTGAAGAAACATGTTTCAAGAATGTATCAAGGCCTCCTCAACTCATTAACAGTGAATCCAACATCTTACATGCATTGGCATAGGCCCATCCACCTGTTCATCATTAACATCAACTTGAAGATAACTAATTATCATTAGTGTAGTTGCATATAGTGTCATAAGCAACATAACACAACTTGAAATAAGAGTTTCTAAAGCACTCCTTATTTTTAGGATGTAGAAATGCCCCACATTGAAAATAATAAGAGTAACTATAGTCTATAACCATAAGCCTCATGCAGTCTTGGCAATGAAATGTGCTTAAACCAAAAGAAAAAAATTAACAAAGCCACAGATTTATCACTGTTAAAGAAATATTTCCAAATATCACATATATAATGACACTAGATGCCAGTCATAACCAACTGAAACACAAACAATAAATGCTAAGTTACTGGTTCAGGTTCAGAGGTTCAATTCACAGATTCGATCAAAAAAAAATTGGGGTTGGGTTCGTTTTGGGTTCATCCATACAAAAACTTATAAAAATAAAAAATATATACATATTTACAATAGTGATTAAGTTCAAAATACCACACATAGCATCATATATTGTATAATAAACAAAACTACCAAAAAAATAAAAAACATTAGAATGTCAATTAGTCAAACTTGAATGCCATGATATATATTATATTTTAGAAATAACTACATTGCTGCATTTCTCCTCGCAGGTAAGCATCAGGGAAGATTGTCCAATTGGATGACAATATTATAGATGAAGACTTGTAGGCAAACTTGGAAACTTGGACTTGGTGTGTACATGGCAAATCAAATGAGTTTGGTGGGAGTTTGGGAGCAATGCCTCAAATGGGGTCGAGGGCCAATGCCCCTTGTAGGGGTCTAGGGGCAACGCCCCCAATCGGATCAAGAGGCAACGCCACTCATGGGGTCTGGGGGCAACACCCCCAGCAGGGTTGAGGGGCAGCATCCTTCACGAGGTCTGAGGGTGCAATATAGGGTGGGGTCAAGGGGCAAAGCCCCTGCCACCAAGCCCAAATTAAGACCTCCAAAACCACACAAACCTTCATGGCGTACATCATTTTGCATTCTTAATAAGACCCAAATTAAGACCTTCAAAGCCACACAAACCTTCATGGCAGACATAATTTTACGGTTTAGAGTCTTTATTTAATATTTTTATGTCAAAAAAAGTACAAAAATAAATAAAAGAGCAAAAAAACTTGGAAATACGATGCAGGTCCGCTCAGATTAGGCAGGGCCAGACCCACAATCTATGGGCCAAACCCTATCTGAACCCACAAGGGACTAGACTTGGCCCCCAAACTCAGGTCGGACCAGACTAGGACCCGAGGGCCCCAAGGGGCGGACCAGTAACATAGAATAAATGCAATCAAATCCTTGGGATTCCCATAATTTAGGATCTACACAAGCATAAGATGCAATCTCCCAAACACTTGGAGATCTCTACATGTGCGTGTGCCCATAGGCCCATATGCATTTCTAAATCATAAATTGTCTTAAAAAGAAATTCAATAAAATGTAAATGATGCAAAAGATTGTGAACACCAGACAAATTTACAAAATTTTAAGGGCATGTCCTGCCTACTTTTGTCCCTCATATTTTGATAGATAATTGGGTCAGTAATTCTAAATATGAAGAATTGATATAAACAGCATCTAGGGTTTTCAAGTTGTTCTCAAAATCATTTTGTACATTCTTTTATGTTCTTAATTTGAAATCTCACCAATTCTGAATTTGTACCTTGCTTGTATCTTTTGTGATGTGTAACTGTGTTAACAAACATGAAGATGATAAGTGACGATGGATATATCTTTTTAAATTTCTGGCTGCATTAGTTTTCAAGCAAAAACTTGGAAGCACAACCTAGACTTTGCATCAATAACGACCTTTCCATCCTTAGAGCAACATTTAGGTGTCACCTAGTAAGTTTATCATAATAGAACATGTGTTTGGAAAAGACACGGCAAAGTGTAAGTGTGGGTCAATTACTTGCATTCACAATGCGAAAAACTAGGCAGAATCTATAAAAATATATTGGAAAAAAATTAAATTGAAGTGTTTTTTTCACTCTTTTCTTGTTTTTCATGACTCGTGTATAACTCACATCTTATTGAAAAACCCAATGTATTTTCTTGTTTTAAATGCCCTTGACTGTATGATTGACAGGTTGGACCTTCATTCTATACCACTTGTCAGAATGGCCACAGAACCCAGGCATGTACATTTAAAATGCATGTTTTGTGTTTAAAATGTGTTCCCTATTACAGTTTCCCACCCCTAGGTTTGCACCAACTCTTCAAGCTGCGATCTGATGTTGATCTCACCCCTGGCTGTAGCTCTTCACGTTGCTTCCAAACCCTGTGACCCCTGATCACTTCGGAATTGCCTATGGTGCAGTACAACTAGAAGACCTCTCGTGGCTCCCAAAAGACCTCCCACTCAAGACCCATGTCCCCCTTCCACGAGAATTCCAAGTCCACCTCCAAGACCCAGGACCCCCTCTTGGGATCTCCAAGTCCACACTGCAATGCTCATCTCTACTTCACACCCTGAACACAGCACCACTCCTCACTGCACCCATCATCATTCTCACACCCTGATCACCTTGCATTAAGAAGCCTCTCCACTCTAATATCAGCTGGTAAAGACTGTAGTAACTTGGACACCACACAATGATGAAGATATACAACCAAATGCCAAGCGGTTTAGCTAGGAGATGAAATGCCCAGCTCCTGGGAGAGTATGACAGCTTGCAGCAATTATACACGGCCTCAAAACCACTGTCAATGCGCCCAGAATTCAATGACATATATGCAGCAATTAATCTAATATGGTGCAGAAATAAAAACCCTTGAAGAACCCTTTTGCAAACTCAAATAATATGCAAAAAAACTGTAGTGATTACTGTTCACGCTACTGTAGCAGCCCATACAATTTTTATATATAATGATTATCTCTTTAAAATTCTGATCTGCAGATAGATAATATTGAAAACCTTGAACTGCTTGCAAGTTCTCACAGTTAGGCACAAATTGAACTCCTAGATGAAGCCCACACTCAGGCAATAATTCAGCTGATAGTTTCACAGCCTCAAAATTGCATAAACACTAAAGAGTTTTCGTTCTCCAATGCTGAAAATAGCAAAAACCCTAGCTGGCTTCCTCTCCAAGCACGGACTCCAAAGACACAATTTTATAATCTCCAAAAACATAATGAAATCGAATACCTTTGATGCCCTTTTATAATTTCCTCAAGAAGGTTGACCTCTCAATTGTATTTAATTTGCCTTTGAAATCCATTTTTAGGTTTTTGATAAAAACTTTATAATATCTTCAAACTTGGGTGTCCAAACTAATAATATAAAATTAAAGTACTTTAAGTGATTTTAATTGAGGCTCATAGCCTCATCGGACATAAAGTATACTTTTTCACTTTATAATTTAACTTTATATTATTTAATTATCATTAAAGTACGTTTAATTTAATATTTCGCCCATCCAACTGAATAAGAGGTCAACACTGCATCTGAGACATGTCCAAGTGCCTTACTAAATTTAGTAACCCTGACTCCCCTGAAATGATGACTTACTATAAATAGTAAGTATGAAGAACTATACTATAAATAGTAAGTATGAAGAACTAAGTCAAAGGAAAGCCAATCTAAACCCACATTGAGCTCTGAAGGAGAAAACCACTAATTACTGCCAAGAAGGACCCTCTAACCATCTGTGTTTGCCTACGAGGTTCAGGAATAGGCCAAACCATCCAAAAACAAGATCAAGCTAAAAAGGCAACATTACATTGAGCATACACCTTTTGGACCAGTCAACGATATGATGTATACGTGTATAGCTAGATACATTGGTGGTTCAGATTTGGTTGAGCCTTTGGTCACTCATGAAAAACTCGAGGAGTTCACTTGTGATGAGATACAATCCCATCATATTGACGTCTCTTTGGCAAAGCATAAGGTTGCCCTAATTTCGGGACTTATGGCACACATCATGGACGCAAATTCAAATGAAGATATTATGGAAAGGTATGATAATTGTTCTAATTTTCTGATTTGGTACAATGATCTTTGGGTTAAGTATAATCTTGAGTTGGCTACTCCTATTCATGAGGATGATAGTAAGAAGACTTCTTCTATTGTTGGCACTCATTTGGGAGACAAACATGAGGTCCCATTTGTGTGCCCAAGTAAAACAAGAGGACCAAGTTAGTACTGCATGTCATGAGAGAGACAAAGGAGATTCTAAGTATGTGGCATATGAGGAATGAGCCTTGTATGATGGCCAAACAAGTGGAGCAATCAAGTTTGAGGTATGATTCAAAATTCTTTGTTTGTACACATAGCATGCTTTATGAGGATTTGGTGTCACCTCTTTTGGAGAGCCATTTGAAGGCTCACATCATAGGCTTGCATGGCATTATGGAGCATACACTTTGTGGATCAGCCACTAGTATTATGCCCTCATATGTAGATGGAGATATGGGTAAGGCAGATTTGGTTTGGACTTTGATCATCCATGGAGTACTTGAAGAGTTTGCTTGTGATGAGTCTCATCAAGTTGATGACTCTTTGGTAGAGTATGTTGCCGCTCTATTTCAGAAATTTGTGATGCATGCCATGGAGACACTTGCCTTTATTGGGCATACTTGGGAGTTGAAGTTGCACTTTGTCACAAGGTATGGAGGTATTGCCATAATGTTTGGCTTTGAGTTACTAATGCTTGTGTTCCAGCTGGATTATGTCATAGGGATTGGGAAAAAGCATGAAGATGTTGGCCTTCCTGTCCTAGTTCGTGAGGATCCACTCCATACTTTGCTAAGAGATTGTTGTTCTCCAATTACTACACATGGAAATCCTGCAGGCTAATTGGGGGGCAGCAGCTGTTTGGGGGTTTTGGAGAGGTTTGGATCATCTCTTCATCATTGGGGAATGGCATATGGATGATCTCTATCATCATATGACATTGGCGGTGATATTTGCACTTGCTTGGTTCTGATTTTCAGTTGGGAGGTTGCTGTTATGATTGATATCAGCAACATAAGAGGGGCTGATATGTTCTTCTATGCATCTACGAGGGGCATCTTGCACATTCATGGAGAATCCTTCGAAGTTGGAGAGTTGGTTGATGTTGATAGTTCCTTGAGGTACATCTATCTCCTCAATTTTGATAAATGTGGTGGTAAGATGATATGGGATCCAAGTGGTGGTATGATTGTCATTGCTCCCTTTTTGGAAACGAGAAATAAAAATAAGAGAGAAAAAATAATATTTTATTATTTTTTATTTTAGCGCTCAAGGAGGAGGTTAAATGATATTTATTATAATTTTTGGTGAAGGCAAAATATTTTTATAATTTTTCTATTAGGCTGAGTGACCCTTTTTGGGGGTTAAAAAATTAAAAATTAAAAAAAAATTATTAAATTTGAATTTTGAGGCCCAAATTGGGTCTGCCAATTTGGAGGGAAAAGGCAAGCTTGGTATAAATACAAAATCCTTGTGAAGGCATTTCATCATCGTGGATTATTCTTCTTTTCTGACCAACAATTATTGCAGCCATTCCAAGGACGAAAACCCTTGTGAATAGTAGAGGAGTTGGACAAAAACTTAACTCTTCAATGGAGGACTTCATGACAGAGGTTCACTTGCACTTCAATGGAGTTTTATGTTAGATCTTCATGCTCAAATTTTCATGTCAGCCTAGGCAACTTGAGGAAGGCAGTTTTGGTGTTGTTGTGATCTAGGTTTTCATCCTAGGGTGGAGCGCCCGAGTTGCAAGAGGAGCGCCTTGTTTTGGAGGGGCGAAATTGGCAAGTTTGGGAAATTTTGGCAAGTTTCTGAGGGTTGCAAACCTTATATTCAGACAAGCAGGCCAACGCAACCTTGTGTAGGGTTTTGAGGACATTTCTATCATATATTTGCATTCATCTTTGAATTTGTGTGAGCTGGAGCAGTTCACCCAGCTGGGGTTAGGGTAGATCATCATTTCATTTCATGTTTTGGATTGTAAGTGGGATTTCTTCATATCAGCAAGCTACTGTATATTGTTGAGCATGTTTGGAGCCCATTTTTGTGGTGGATTTGCATTCATATTAGGTCTGAATTTGTAGCAGCAAAACTGAACAATTGTTAATCAGAATTGTGGCATGTTTGGATGGACATTTTGGTGTTTAGTTTCGCTAGTTACATTCATGTTTATGGTTAGATTAATCTGCTATGATATTTGATGCAATTAGGAAGAATATATGTTGTTGTTAATGCATGTTTGAAATCAGAAAATTACATCAGCAGTTAGGGTTTTTAGCACAAATTTCAGAGTACAGAAATTAGGGCAGAAGTTTGTGTTTTAAAAAATCAGAAAATTGCATATATCCTAGTTGGGATATTTCAAACATTACACTTTTGAAATCCAATATTCATTCAAGGAAATCATGGATTTGAAACATAATGCCACCATTTCAACTACCCAAGTAACACCTTTATGACTCAATTGCAAAGAATTTGAATGTCTTTTTCATTCTAAATTGTGAGGTCAAGAACACCCTTTGCATTCCAGTGGAGACAATAGAAGTCAAAATAACTGGTCTCATCAAATGCACTGAACAAGACTCAAAATGTCACTAGCGCCTAATCCTCAACCATACATCATTGGGTGATTTAAGGAAGTGGTACACACTCTACAATATAGAAGGAAATGGAGATTCTTATTCTATATCTTCATTGTGCCTTAATAGATATAAAACTCAAAGAGATCATCTATCTTATGGTCAACTGCCTTGTAGCCCTTTCTTTGTGGATCATGCAAGAACCAATTGTTTTTTGTTTAGTAAAGGATAATTGCTAATGATTGACAACCAATTGCCACCCAAAAGAAAAGTGACATGGTTTTTCATCTTTGCAAGATTCTTCCCATAAAACTAAATAAAGTCATTCCGTCCAAAATTAGCTATGGTTTCACTCCTGTAGACCTACTGCAATACATACTTACTTGATCTACTTCTTTCCTCCCACCCAAAAGAAAGGGAAGCTTGTCACATATTTTCACCTTTGCAAGCATTCTTCCCATAAACCTAAATAAAAAGGGTCTATCGAAAATTAGAATTTACTTTCACCCAGATAGACCTATTGCAATACCTACAAGATCTGTTTCTTTTTTATTTTGACACTCAATAAAGGAAATAAGAAAATGGCGATGGAACCTATCTTTTGGCTTCTCATGGGTGAAGAATGTGCCGTTAGTTGGTTGGAGTGGCCCACACAGGGATGCCCATTCCACTCCTTGCTTCAAATTGATAAAATTTAATAGCCACGTATATATGTTCCACTTAAGTTAACTACATGTGTGCATCAAAGCCAAATTTTGGTCACATCCAGTAATCACTTCCACTTGAAAAGTACCTTAGGTTTCCACACCACATTATAAAGATATAAATGTGTAAACATGTGTATATACATTTATGAGATGTGAAATGCAAGTTGAGAGACATATATAAATAGGGTAAAGGAGTATACAAATGAGACCGTTCCTATGTTATCTGTATGTTGCACCCTTATGATATAAATAAGGAACCGGCTTTGATATATGCATGTGCGCTTATACATGTATATGTGTGACTGAGAGTGTTTGTGTACATACACACTAAGACACACATCCATATGGATTACTTGAATTAATCGGAGGAGTGGAAAAGGACAAGCATGGCATGTTTGTAAGTCATTTCGAGATGGCATAATATGAACGGTGAACTTTGGGTAACGCACAGATATGTCCTGCAATAGCAAGTAACATATTACTACAACAGCAATATTATCTTGCAGTGCATAAGTCAGAGGCAAAGTGCATGAATACCATGGACTATTACTTGTGTAGTAATAATATGGATTACTTGAATTAATTAGAGGAGTGGAAAAGGACAATCATGGCATGTTTGTAAGTCATTTCGAGATGGCATAATATGAACAGTGAACTTTGGGTAACGCACAGATATGTCCTGCAATAGCAAGTAACATATTACTACAACAGCAATATTATCTTGCAGTGCATAAGTCAGAGGCAAAGTGCATGAATACCATGGACTATTACTTGTGTAGTGTGGTGTTAAACAATGCAGAAATAGAACAAATTACAAACAAATAAATAATTATTGACCTTGGACCCTATTGCCCACAATGATGGTTCACTAGGAATGCTGGCGCATAGAATTTTTTCTCTCTGAGTGAGAACAAGCTGAGAAAGCAACCCCTTCTATAATGATGCAATGCTGTGCTTTGATTTTGATTTCAGATTTTTGGTCTACAGTTACCCATGGTATAAAGTGTAATCTTTAGTTATCTTGCTTTTTAGTTACAGTTAGTATAGCCTTTATTAGATCCACCGAAGTACTATGCAGTTGAATCCAGAAACTTATCTTAAAAATTTGCACTGCAAGCCAAACCTACGCACTATAAGTACAACCCGTACCTACTACACACAAACTTTTAAGCATGACTAACAGAAAAAACATTTCTGAAAACACGACCTACGCACTACACACAATCCTTATCAGATGCAGTCAAACTCTTATTCATGGATAATTTCACTCGTCCGAAATCAAGCCTGTGGTAATTTGTCCTGATTTCCTTTGTTTTTTTATTTTTCGTTTACCAGTAAAACCCTTACCTATCAATCAAAATATTACCACCTTAGGGCACTCAATAAGCACGATAAAACTCTTCACATAAGCCCTAATAAAACTGAAACTAACCGCGAAAAATACCCTAAGAAAAATTTCAAGCTAATCACCCATACATTAGGTAAATTACAGGATATATCCTCTAATTGAATTTGCTACTATGTTTCCATTATTCGACTATTTATATAATTTTCTTTGTTATTGCCTACCCAAATTCTTTTCCAAAACTTGGAAGTGCAGAACATCTTAACAAAACAAAACAAAGTTTACCTTGCAGGGAGCAGGGGATATCCAAGAGTTGCGATTAATGTGTGAATGTCTGACGGCACTTGCACACGTTGCGGTAGAAAAAAAAAACTTCCGTTCAAAGACTGATTTTTCATATATTTTTCTCACTACACTCCTCAAAGACATCTCGCCTTCTGCAACAAAAATAACTTAATTCATATTATCATACAGGATTATGCATATACAGTACGTCTACTCAAATCATGACAATGAAATATATGAATTACGGATGAAAAAAAATATTATCGGAGGAGTTACGTGGAAAAACTAAGACCACGTAGATAGTCGAGAATTCCTGTTTTTGAACCCGCCGATATTGGAAAAGAGTCACAGTCAAAGAATTCCCATTTTTTAGCGCGCCGATACTGGAAAGAAGGCACGGTCAGAAAATCCCCGTTTTCCAGCCTTCTGTTTGCAGTTTATTACTTTTTACTGGCAGTCAGCCCTGATTTTTAATTTTTCAGTGCACTGTTATTCTAGGCACATTGCTCTGCTCTGCGCACTGTTTTTTGTGCTGATGATGTGGAACAGTTGGCTCTGCTGTATTGCAACAGTTAGTGCGCTCAATGCTCTTAGTCGGCCCTTTTATACAGCAACATTCGGCCCTAAATAAAGATACAGTTTCTCTTGATCTTGAATTATATGCCTTCGAGACGAAGTGAACGATTGAACGCGAGGGTTTTCCACAATGACGAGAGTGGTTTTTCAAGCTTTTGCCGACGGTGAACACGGTGTGCAGGATTCTAACGGCCGTGCGTAATTAACAGGGTATAAAATGCATGCGGTGTTCACTGCAGTTGCGCGCGTTTCCAGACGTTAAAGGTGCAGATTCAATGCAGAGAGCTTCGACTGCATTCCCTAGAGCTCGGAGCGGGTGTACACCGTCCCTAACAGGATTTCCGACACAAAATTTGCGTCTTAGGTTTGGAGTGATCTACCTAGCGGTCGACTAATTATTTTGGCAACGTCCATCGAGCATTCTGGATGCACATTTGACCGTATTAATTATTTATTAATATATGAATTTCAATGAATTAAAAAATAAATAATAAGATCCAATGTGCATCCAGAATGCTGGATAGGCAATACGAAGACGCCGCAGGAATTTCTGTTAGCTGTGTTAGTAAATCTTCACAGGTTTTATGGAGTCGCTTTGAAGTGTCGGCAATAGTAAATATATACAGCTTTTTATGGTGGGTAGGGTTATTATTATGTGAATTTTTTAAAAGTATTTAAATTTTAGATATTTAATTAAATTAATAAAAGAATTTAAGGGTGTTAGTAAATAGATATTTATAGTTTTTTAGTTGATAGGTTATATATAATGTGAGTTTTTAGTCGGAAACAAATTTTATGTTGGGTGGTAAATAATTTTTGATCTTGATAAACAATTTTTAATGGCTAATAGACAAGTATGTCAAAAATTCAATGGTCAACTAGCAAATATGTTTTTTAGGAATACATAATAACATAATTAATGCTCTTATTATAAAGAGATCAGATTTTGTACCTTTCCCGTCTACCACCTAAAATCAAATCAAGTCATATATGTATCAAATCAGATAATATCGTGATTGTTTTTCTATAAATGAGATTAAAATATCAAAACATTCCTTGATGGCAAGCATATCCTAAGAAATCCACCACAGAGGAGGTCTTCTTCTTCTCTTCTCTAACCACGGCATTGCTTACCATCATTCACATTTCTTGTATAATCTATATGAATTGGGTATAACTCTATTTCAACCTATTTTGTTTCATCTCATTTTAAAATAATTACGCTATGTTAGGGTTTCGTAAGTTTTACCTATAAACTCTACCCTTTTTTCTCATCAACATTGTTAACAATACTACATAATTTATGAAGAATCTTGAGGTGAGTCACTTTGCATGGTTTTAGTGAATTGTATTTTTTAGAATTTGTAAACAGCTAAATTACTTTTGCATTATGTTTTATTTTGAATCAAAGTCCCCAAATTCACATCAAAGTCCCTAAATAATCAATTTTCAATAGTGCTTCACCTTCCCAGTCTCCTAGAACATCTAATAACCAACAAAGCCTAAAAAGTTTGGGATGGCATCCCCTATCAACTTCAAGAAGAACTAGTGTGTAGTTTGTTGATCCATGTGAAGATTTATTTGTTGACAATACAATGTGTTATTCATTCTCGACAAAAACAAAATATTTTAGTACTACTAGCTTTAGGAATACATCTCAGCCAAAGGACTCGCATGTCTTGGGTGTTATAAAAATAAATACATCATGCACATCTACAAGATCATCTAGCATGTCCAACGATGATGTTTTTCATGCTTACAAAAATTACAATGTATTTCAAAGATATTACCTCTACAGCTTTAAGGAAAATGTTGATTCTACAAAGATAGCAATTGCAACTACATGTGTTGCTACCCAACTTGCAAAGAAAAATAATCTTCAAAACCATTATCATCAAGCACCTAGTCCATTTGATCCAAGCTTAAGTGATGTGAGACAAATGTTGCCTACAATTTAAGAATGAACATAAAACCACATTTACATCAGGCACAATCTTCTAATGGGTATCATCACAACAAGAGAGTACAAGTTGAAGGACAAGTAGGAAATAACAATGGAAAGTGAAGTACAAGATTATGATGATGACTATGAAATTATTATGAAGAGGAGTAGCAAAAGGATGCTACACATCAAGGAAATGAAGTATAATACTATTGTAGCAATACACATGCTATGCAAAACGATGACACTATGAGGTAAAAAAGGCACTTTATTGGAAGTTGCAAAGATGATCCACTTAGGGAGTCTTGAACACCCCATCACTACCACCTAGGAAGATTGAAATGGTGTACTCGAGTAATCTTGCTTCTCCAATTTTTGATTGATCATATTGTACAAACTCTAAGAATTATGAAGATATTGATACACAGTAACTTTTGTTTTTGAGACTAGGTGTAATTGTCGACCAAAATTAAGGCTAGAAAGTTAAGCCCCAACAAGGCCTCCTCCAAGGGTTACATTCTCTACTCTTAATAACTCTCAATCATCACACTATGTGGGATTGAACTCAAGGGCCTCCCGTGTTCATCTAGAGCTCCTAAACTATGATGCCCTAACTTCCTGTTTTGAGTCCTTAAAGTACCAAAGGAAGTAAATCATGATATAGTGTCGAAGAAGATAATTAAAGAACATAGAAGAAGGTTTTTAACCAAGGTGCACAAGATCCAAGGTATGGAAATCTTGATTTACAGAGAAGAAGTCACCAGCTAACACAAATGTTTAATATTCTTTAGAAATTTTAGGTTGTTATTAGGACATGCTTTTAAGTTATTTTGGATGAAAACATCTTCATTTTGTTCTTCCATGGTTCTGATAAATGTTGTTGGGTTTCAACACCAACATTAAACTAAGAACCAATACTCAAATATAATTACTTGTGATTTATAATTTGATGTTTTAAATCTTAATAAATCAAGTGAGTGATGAAATTTATAACCTCAATTAGGGTGAGTGATGATTCTTTAATTTTTACGCATTTGAATGATGCATGTACCATCTTTATCTTTATGCTATCAATACATTGAACTTTATTTTTTAGTAACTTCGTTGTAGTTCATTTTATATTTTTTGACTCGCTTATGGACACACCCAAAATTCACAAGAATGATACCTGAATCTAATACCAAATAGGAAATGTGTATGCACCCATGAAAACTTGTAACTCTATTACAAAACCAAAGTTTAGAATTCAATATTTTAGTGAACCCATAGGGGTATGTACCAATAAGGCTTAAATATTTCATTTTCTTAACCAACCCACTTTATTTAACTTAGTATGGAAGGAACATTTTATAGTGGTGGATTTGTCCACAACCAAATTTTATCTATTTATAAGTTTTTGTAGGCTCAATGAGTTGTCAACTCTAATAAATACAAGTTAAAAAGCTTATTGAAACCATCACAAGTGACTTACCTCAAGATTCTACATAAACCAAAACTAATTTCCCTACAATCATTGCTTGTTTATTCACGATAAATGTGAATATTGGTTCTCAGTGGCAAGGAATGTTTTTATGCTTGAAAGTTGTTTTCTAAGATGAGGAAAACCAAAACCACTGTCCTTATGACTATGACATTAGCTTGAAAATCTAATTAAATATTTTTTTAGCTTAAAAATGTGCCTTTAAAATTGAGCTCATAAGTCTTTGGACAAATGCATGCATCATTATCAATTAGTTGTACTCAAATAGGGAACAAAATGTTGCTAAAATGGGTCATATTGCCTCTAGCAATGCCCATGAAGCACATGTGGATGTCAACTCTAAAGAGAAGAAGTTATCAAATTTCATAACGTGGGAGAACGATCACCATGCATGCCTTTGGTTAACTACTAAACAAATTTAGAGTGATTAGATGATATGTTCCATATAGATTACATCATATTTATGTCCTAACCACTAAGTGTCTATGTGCAAATAATAAGCACTATGAGTTCTAAGTAGTAGGAAGATCAAAGGTTAGGTCTTGAGGGGCACACTGACCTCGTAACTATAAGAGAGGTAAATTCAATTTATTTTTAGAAAAATCAGGGATTTTAGAGTTTAGTGATTTTATAGGTTGTCCAAATGGTGTAGGCATTGGTAGTACAATAGGAAGATGAAATGAAGAAGTTACATATTGACTTAGTAGTTGAGTACTCTAAATAGTTTAGAGGGAAGAGGCATGGGTGTGCATGAGGGTTTTCTCAAAGGATCAACCTCCCAAGCTTAACATGTTCTCAAGCACAAAATTGTCGACATCCTTGATCACCATACTCTAGGATAAATCTTAAGTGTGAGTGGCACAAAAATCTATTCTTTTTGTGGAAATTTTTTAGTAATCGGTTGTATGTGGGGTGCAAATAATTGATTTTTTTTGGGTATTTTTATATTTTATCAAAATATTCTCTAGTATTCAAGCACATCTTAGTTTTGGTTTTTTAGAAAATGCAAATAACTCAAACAAATGATTTGAGAAAACTTTTTTGAACAAAAAACATGTGTACTATTTCTAGGTAAGCTTTCAAATATACATACTTCGTATATTCTTGGTTCATTTATGATCACCTAAATTGTTCATTTGGAGTTTTAATTTTGATTATATTAATAAATTTAATTATCATTTTTTTCACATAGTAAATGGAAGTTTTATTAGGGACAATTTGCTTGTAAACATTTGAAGTGTAAGTTCAAATAGACATAAGAATATTTCAAAATTTGTGTCATGCTTAGTTTTATAGTAGGAATAGGGTTTCTTCTCTCTATAGTTTTAAGTTGGGTTTCAAAAAATGTATGGAATTTGTCTTTTATTACATGAAATTTCATTCAATATTTAGTACAATTGATTTGATTGAAGAGTATATTATTCGACTATACATTATATTATTATTATTTATTTTTTAGTAGTTAAACTATGATCATGGGGACCACTCCCATAATATAAACTTCAATCAAAATAACAAAAGCATCAAACCCTTAAACATGGGTGCATAAAACCAAACATGAAGATCCATGAGAATCTCCTTAAAATATATCTTAACTTCTAAGTTTTTGCACTATTTTTGGTGTGAGAATGAAGAAGCATGCTAAGGGCAACCGCTTCTTTTTTTATTTTTCCTTTACACAACTGCCCAATTTTCATCAATCGCCTTAACATTCAAATCCTCACCATTAGTGATGAAGGCCATTTGTCACTAGAGGACAATGCTTTTAAAGCCTCTATTTGTGATGTTGACTTTTTTTTTGGGCTTAACATCCTTCATGTTTATAGTTTTATTGCTTCCAATCCTCAAGGGAAGTGATCCATCAATAGCCATAAGTAGTAATTTTAGTCCACTATTTGAGGCATTCTAACTCCTAATTTTAAGAGATAATAGTATAAGAGGATTTTTTTTGCACTTCCTCTTGGGAATCACCATCTTGGGTTAAATTGCATTATTCTTTTTCCATAAAGTAGCAGTGGAGGGAGACATATTTCCACCAAGTGGCCTAGTTGTATGTTTTATGCTTCTAGAGCAATTTATAACAATGCGGCCAATGTTATAGCACTTGTCGTAGCAAAAAGAAAATCCCTCATAGTCTAAAATTTGACACCAATTGTGATCTATAGTTTTGAGAGTGATATCCACCAAGAGAATTTTGGAGATATCAACCAAAAATTAAGCATATATGGTATGAAGGTAGTTGGAGGAGCCTTTGTCTACACCCATGAAATTCCCCAATGTATTACCAATTTCTTTAAAACAAGAATCAAACCATAATTGAAGTGAAATAGTAGGGAGTTGTACCCATACTAGTGCAATACTGAATGATTTAGTTTTAGGGTTGAAAGATGGATGCCATGTTTCAAGTATGGGAAAATACTTGTCACATCTTCATTGATAGTCATAGAGAATCATATTGCAACCTATAGCACTATTAAAAACCACCATGAAAAACCATGAGCATAGGGGTAGATTTATAGATCACCTTTCAAATGGGACCCCAAGTGTTAGTGATCTATTTGTGTAAATCAGAGAGGCTTGGCCATAATTCATTAAATCTTTTGATCAAACCCTTCTCAACAAAAAAAGGTTTTGTTTTCAACCACTTCCCTCCTGACATCTTCAATAAAATCTGTGACAGGAAGTTGTACCATCTAAGAGAAATCACATTCTGGGATTTAAATCATGTTTTACCCATATGAGGTAGATTCGCAACCTCCTCCAAGGCTTAGTGTGTTGCTTATAATTTTATGGATCCTTGAGCACCTTCTCCAAAATCAAGTCCTTCCCATGCACCTTAGCTCTACCAAAAAAGGGAGCATCTTGCTACATAGAGGAAATTTTGAAAAACCTAACTTCTATGCCATACAACAACAATGACAACAGGAGAGACATTTTTTCAACTATATATTAAATTATTAATATTATACATCACTATTGATATTATTCAATTTTTATTAATAGTGTACATTATATTACTCAATTTATAGAGTATAATATTATTGATATGCAATACTAATATATAATTGTATATACAAATATTAATATATATTGGTTTTAATATTAAATTAGTAGTCTAATAATATCCCAATATAATTCTATTTAGCTATAAACATGCCTTAATAGAGTACTATAATAATTGGTAAATTTAATCCTTTCAAAATTGATTAGGAAATTGTTAGTATGTGTTTTCATATACGAAGATTGAATCTATTAGTTGGTCAATATATAGAGGCAAATAATGTTTTAGAGAACTTTTCAAAAATATTTTCTTTGGTTTTCATTCATTTGTGCAAATTTTGAGAAATTCTAATGTTTAGTGATTTTTGGTTAATTTTTATAAAATTTGTTAAGATCTTATTATTTGTAAATATTTTAAGAAAAAATGTATTGAGATATTTTGATAATGAAAGTTAGGGAAAATAATCTTAAAAATAGTATTTCTCTGTAAGAAAAGAAACTCTTGTAAGTTTCCATTTTCAATAACAAGGGAAAATACATTTAAATGTATTTGGACTTGAAAATTATCATCAATACATGTTTCTATGTTGTATATATTTTTAATGAAGTGCTTAAAAAATCAACTATAGACCTCATGTCAAAGTTGTAGGAATTCTATATAAATTGCAATCGGTGTAACCAGTGCATATTTTTTGGTGCAAGTGCTAGTTGATATTCATGTATATTTATACATTTTTAAGTTATTATATGGAAGTTTTGAATATTTGTGTTAATCTACTTTTATACAATTGTAATGTGTTATGTATAATATAAATAAAGAATGCATATAAATTGATTAAAAATATTTAATGCAATGAATATATAAATTAGGAAATTGCATTAAGATATCATATTAAAATGAGAATTTTTTGGACATACAATTATTATGAGAGTTATGTGTTATTATTTTGATAATTGATTATATTTTTAATATGAGATATTTTGATGTGGGCAGAAGGGAGGGCGGCCCTCCAAGAGCAGCAAAGGGCACGTAGCAGGTGAAGTGGACGGGGTGTGGTGAATTGTTGTGGGGCCTAGACAACTGAGAGATCATTCTTAGGGGTGTCGTTCATAATTTTCCACCCTAGATGAACACGCTGGCTAGACTTCCATGTGATGTTCGACAAGTTGGAGCCCATAATGGGCACTTAATACAAGGAGTGGTATGTTGATAGAGTAGCATATTTTGAGTACCAAATCATACGTTGATGTGATAGCCCGCAAAGCACTTTTGTTTGGCATTCGAGGATGAGGACAACCTCTCTCATGGGTAGTGTCATGGCATTAATGCCATTCTCAATTAAGCATCGATTAATGATGAAAGTCTAATGACTTCTTTGGGTTTAAATGTAATTGAGGTGGATGTGGTGGCCACTGCTTTATGCCTGGCTCTAGTCGTTTGGTATGTACCTCTTGTAGTGTTTGTTTTGTCGGGTGTGTGGAAGAGCACTATGATGGCAGGGCACTTGTATTTCATAATTGAAGTTTTGGCGGAAGGTTTGGTGTGGTTTGGTGTAGACACACCGATCTCTTTGGGTGCCAAAACTCAACAAATGACATTTAGGGAAATAACAGACCAACGCCTTAAAAGGATTATAATCAATAATGATCACCTGTTGGTTGTGGCGGTGAAAATGGTGTTGGGAGCTAGGCATTTAACCAAAAGTGAGTCTGGGAGGAACAATAAATATGTCACTTCCAGGTTCCTAGCGTCTCTTTTAGACAATCGTGTGTCGAAGGTGGAGGCTAAGGTGTTGTTGGAAAAGGTTTTCAAAAAGGACCTGTTGTTGAGTGTGAATGAAGAATTGAAGGACGCCATTATGGGGACTTGTATTCCTTGTCCTGGTGACTTGGAGCTACTAAGGAATTTGGATGAGGCAGTGAATTTTTTTCCCTTTCTGTTAGTTTTAAAGGGTTTGACTCTCATGAGGCATCAAATGATCATCGACGTGGATGTGGAGTATATGAAAAAAAAATTTGGGCTCATGGTTGTGTAGGACATTAACTGGATTGTGAACTTTGAGGCCTTTGCTAAGGCCAATGACTTTCTATGATTATGGGAATGATTAGGGTTTGGTTATTATGTTTTGTTTGCAACCTGGTAAAGAATGAGTATGGGTAGTGTTATTAATATTTGAAGACCATTTTTTTGTAAATTTTGTAAAGGATGGACTTTATGCTTTTTTGTGTACGTTAAGTAGTGGTGAATGAGTGGTGGTTATCAAATTTGGTGGGTAGTAGTGGTCAGGTTTGCAATGGGCCTATGGGTTGAGGCTCCTCTCTATTTTACTCTCAAAATTTTTTGGATGGGTGTTTAAAATGGGTGGTAGTAGCAGTTTAACCAATACGACAATCATGGCTTTTAATGATTTCATGCATTAGCAAATGTTTGTAAGCTTTATTTTAATAATATAAATATAACTCTTACGTATAAAAAAATGATATATTTTATAATGAGAGTTTTTTTTACTACAGGGGTGTCCCCGCGACCCAGCCCAACGGCCCAAAAACCCGTATCTTGGGTACCTAGGGTGAGTTGGGGTGAGACTAGTCCCTTGTGGGTGAGATCCCCTGCCCGCAAGAAGTTCCACCTCTTAAACCTAGGAGTAGAGTTGAACCCGAGACTAATGGGGAGCAAACCCACTGCCTAAGCCAACTCAACTACTCGTTTAGGCTAATAATGAGAGTTTTGTTGTAACTTACTCTTCTCTTTATCACAATCTCCTCACGTAATATAATTCAACACCAATTGTATTTTGCAATACACTCATAAAAAGGGGTTGCCTTCCATGGAAAGAAAAACTAGCATAATCCCTACCATCAAATTTGTGACCTAATGATGAACATTCCAAATTTATAATTAATAAATATTATATCAAATATAGATTTCGAGCGCATTGCCCCCAAACTCCTATCGAGCCACATGGCCCTTGTACCTTGTGCTTTAGAACCAATAATATCAGGCTCCATAACCAATAAGGATTGGAAAGGAAATATCCATTTCTCTTTAAAAAGTAAATACTACATTTTTCAACCTAAGTGACATTCTTGCATAGACATAGGTGCTTGAAGGAGTAGTAAATATACTCCTGTGTTGCTTTGACTCCTCAACCACCACTCAATTTTATTTAGATAATTTGTCCATCACAAACATTAAATATAATCTAGTTACCTTGTGTAGTAGATGATTCATACTTGGGAGAAGATAATTGAGAAACTTTATGTTCAAATTCTTGAAGTCCACACAAATCCTTATCTCTCCATTCTTCTTCTATACTAGAACAAGATTTGACACCCATTTAGAATATAATACATCCCTCCTTTAATATCATCAACTCTTATATTTTGGGAGAAAGTATAGGATTGGTTAAACTCTTATTTTTTCTAAAAGGTCTTACATCAGGTTGGAGAGGAGTAGTGTGATTAAACAAATCCATACTCTATGCATTGAGTTCATCATATGGCCATGCAAATCACTTTTTGAATATTTTGAATGATGTAATTAATATTTGGTTTTCTTTTGCTTTCAATCTCTTAAGTTTTTTCTTTTATACCTAGATTTACTCCTTTATTGTTATTTTCATCAATTGGTTTGTTCCTACTTTTATACCAATCTACACTATCAAATATTCTCTCTAATTCAACTAGTGCTTTGGGATTGTGTTGGTTTTTAATTGTACTACTGTATTACCCAACAACATTTCCTTGAAATATTTTATCTCAATCATGGGGTCCAAATTAATGAGTTGGCTATCAAATTTATCCATGTAGTTTAAAAATCTATATATCTATTGATTATCATCAAATACCTACTGGATTTGAATGTTATTTGGTTTGCTCGAACTTGTAAGGATATCAACACCAAATTGAGAGAGGAGTAGTTGATCTCAAATTAAATTTGGAAACTTCTACAACTAAAGCATCAAAAGTAAAATTATTTGACCTATTGATCCATTCTAGGCTTATTATATCAAATAATTCAATGATGTCCTAAACTATAATCATGTACATCTATAATCTTTCATCCTTTGTAGCATATATATTATTTACCTATAATACAAACATATTTGAATATCCAAGAATACTTAAGTTTTGGTGTGAATAAATGTCTTATACATAGTTAATTCACTCACTAGGGACTTAGGGGACATATTCACATGTTAAGTTTACTTAGGTCCTAAGATTCTTTCTATAAGACTTAGTTGTCATGTCTATATTTTATCATTTCCTAGGTAGTTATTTGTCTCATATCATAAGATTAAGACACTTGTCATAATCTTATGGCATCTTATGTCTCACCTTGGCTATATAACCAAGTGGTCTCATATTTAAATGATATTGAATTTTGGGATAATCAATTCTATTACAATCTTGAGCATTGCATTTTGATTTCTTTGTGCTTTCCATTTGGCCTCTATATCTTGGGTATCTACATAGCCAACTCTAACATGGTATCAGAGTGGGTTGGTTGCCATTGGATAGTCATTTTTTGAGAGATCTTGGTAGATCTTGAAACCTAGCATGTAAGAGATTCATACTCTAAAAAAAAATTAGTACATTGGAATTTTATCTTGAATATATATTTTAAAGACCCCATTGGGAGAATAAGAACAACCCCTACTCATAAACCATCTCTCGAACATGCATCATCAATGATCACTATACATAAATTGTTTGCACTTTCAATGGGGGTAGAGCGCATGGGAGAATTAGCATATTCCTAATTTTGTTCATCACCATAATATCTAATAAAATATTTAGGTCCAACAACAATGTATAACATGTCATTGGTTGGCTTATATATGTCATTAATGATGTGTTGTGTTTCTTTTCTCTGTACAAGTTTACTTCTCCCCTTGTAATGGAAAAATAGTGTATGATAAGTCTATTGTATACTACCTCTAATTATGGCTACCCACTTTCTATAAGTAACATTACCCATTTTTTGGACAATCTACAATGATTGTATTCATTAACAATGATTTATTTGGGTATGCATCTAGTTAAAATGACACATTGTTCATAACTCCTACAATATTTACCTCTCTATAATCCATGGCAAATCATTTATCATGGGATTTGGATACCTTCTAACCTAGATCATTTATTACTTGAAGAGGCATGAATTTACTTGAATCTCTATAATCTAACATGTAATTATGGGCTATTCATCCACTAAGCATCAATGAGGATTAGAAGGATTTAACATTATGCAATTGGCTACCAGATAAGGAATTTCCTAGGTAGATCTAAAGGGTTTCTTCTTTATCCAAAACACTTGGTACATCACTAAGAATATCAATAGGCTAGTCTATTTCCTTTACAACTTTAAATTAAGACAAAAACCTTTCTCTATGTTCAAGGATACTAATAATTTACCCTAATGACACCAAAAATCTAATTTGACTCATAACTTGATCCATATCAACAAGATTGTAATTGGATAAGGTTGTATCATGTGGAATAATGGCCACTAACATTCAAAAAATAAGGCATGGAAATACCACAAGAAGATAAATACTTACAACCTATCTCCTTTTCTCTTTTGTATTCACTTACCCCTCTCAATGGTTAGGATGGAGCTTTCTATGCTTTTCCAATCATATTTTTCTACCTCATGGACTAAATTTTGCATTTGGAGGTATCACACATCCACTATCATTAAGGAGATATCTCTTCCTAGTTACCTAATTCTATGCTAGATCCTTCCTTTTATCCACCATTATGTTTATAGGGTAGTTATTCCTTGCTTCATCTCCAACCCTTTCATTTCCCTTTTCAATGTTCAGTTCAATTCTTCTAGACACTATAATATTAGAGTTACCTCATTGAAGGATTTATCCACACCTAAATTAATATCCATGATGGGCATATATTGTTGTAATTTTAATAAGAACCCTTTTTTCTATGTCTAATGGTTTAGTGACTTTGTATTTTTATCTCATGAGTTTCCTTAGGTGCTCAAAATTATGATTAAGTGATTTATGTTTCTTTTAATTTGAATCATGATAATTTTAGAACATGATTATGATATTAAACTTATTCCTCCATGGATCCATATCCAATCCTATCCAACTGATCAATTTCTTCATCATAATAATTAGCACATTCCTCCCTATTAGGTAAATCCTCCTCTTTGTTGGATGATAAAACAACAATGTAGTTAATGGAGTCATGTGGAAGGTAACAACCATCGTACCATGGTGATGTGTTTTGGAAGTGTACATTATCCCTTCACAAATGATTTGGAATTATTAGATAATCACCCACAAAAAAATTGTAACAAAGGAAAGCATATTTAGATCAACAATCTTAAAGTTTTACAGAGTATTAAGCTAAGAAAACACCTCAATTTTCAACATTTGGTATCAGAACTGAGGTTGGGTAGAGTATTGGGACGCCTTTCTCTTAAAAGATTGGAGGTTTTTTTGTTGTAGTGGGAGATTTTATTATTTTTGTTATTTGTTGATTTTAGAAAATAAATTTTGTTACAATGAATTCTTGTTTAGATATTGAAAGGTTCAATGGATCTAATTATGAGATGTGGAAATTAAAAATGCATGATCTCCTTAAAGAGAGAGATCAGTGGTTAATTGTTGGTAATGATACAAAGTCACCTACAACGATGTTAGATGAGGATTGGGCTAAGCTTGATAAAAAGGCAAGAGGGACCATAAGATTATGTCTTGTTGATGTTGTTATCTTGAATGTTTCAGAAGAAACTACTGAATATAAGTTGTGGAAGAGAATAGGTGATATTTATCAAACTAAAAGTCTTACTAATAAGTTGTATCTGAAAAGACAGTTGTATTCTTTAAAGATGAAAGAAGGTGATTTTTTTGCAAATCATTTGAATGCTCTTAATTTGATTCTAAGTTAGTTAGCATCTATAGATGTAAAGCTAGAAGATGAAGATAAATGCATTTTTTTACTTTGTTCTCTATTGGAGAGTCTTGGGAAAATCTAATTGTTGCTATTAGTGGTAGTGGTGCAGATCCTAAGATGGAAAATATAAATCCTACTCTCCTATCAGAGGAGGTGAGGAGGAAGTCTAAAGAGAGAATCTAAGATTCCTTGTTTGTAAAAGGTAGGCTTGAGAAAAAGGAACCTAAGGGAGACAAGGAAGGAAAGGTTAAGTCTAAAGGATGATCTAAAACCCTTGGTAAGTGTAAGGTAATTTGTTGGAACTGTGGGAAACCAGGACATGTGAAGAAGGATTGTAAGAACAAGAAAGAGAGTTTTGATTCTTTTATAGAGGAGTCCTCAGATGACATTAATGACGCATTAGTTATTTCAGCTAATATTTTTCATGATAACTCTTTGCTTCATGTTTCAGAGTGATCTTCATAGAGAGGATGGTAGTCACAATGCTTTATGTGACTCGGTACCACGGTTCAGTGGGATTTGTTGGTAGTGACATGGATGCATCATTAGTAAGGTTATCTTCATGAGATTAGGGATATGGTTTTTTATTGGTTTAGAGTGGTTGCTATTATTTCATGGTTTACTCTTGATTCTAGATTATAGTTTGGCATATTACACGTTCTCTTGAGACCAAGATGTATGTTACGGTGCATGTGATCTCCTAAGAGGAGATGGTTAGATCATGGATGTCATGTTTATGTTCAAGATTGGAGCTTTGACATTGATCATGTGTAGTTCTCTTATTTATTGGGTACATTAATCATTTGCTTGATTACTTCATGATAATGCTATGTTGCATTTGGAGTTTGGCATGGATTGGTTGGTTACAGGTCCTCATGGATACTTGGAGAAATAAGTGAGGCTTGAGTTCTCTTATGGTTAGAGGCATGTGTTGGAATGGTTACTAGCAAGAAAAGTTTTTCCAATAGAAAAGACCGAGGAGCCTACACCTTGGTTGAACGTGAGTTCAACACACTTGGTGGTTACACATGCCTTCAAAAAGGCAGTTTGGTTATAGAGACTTGGGAAAGGTATTGGTTTTAATTGCAAGTAAGTTAAACTTGAATGTGATAGTCAAAGTGCTATGTGTTTTAGCCAAAAAATCCTATGTATCATGTTCGTACTAAGCATGTTGATATTCAATATCACTTTGTGCGATAAATGGTTGAAAGTGGGAAGGTATTAACTGAGAAAAGTTGACACTTTAATTAATGTTACAAATTATCTTATGAAACCAGTTCTTGTAGATAAGTTCTCTTGGTTTTAATCATTTTCTTGGAGCTTCATGATTATGTAGGTTGCATTTGAAGTTGGCATGGATTGATCAGTTGGTGCAGGAAGGCCACTGGCCTTGAGTCTTGTACTTGATTTAAAATTATTATTCCTGGTTTAGAATAATTGCAATGTATAATGTCAAGTGGGAGAATGTTGGAAATAGGATGCCATTTAATTGCAATCCCAAGCATTATTTATTTCATGTATCTCTTAAGTCCTTGAAAAGTGTTACACAACACTAGGATTAGAAAGAGATTAATATTTGATGAAATAATCATGATTAATTGAAATTTGTAATTTATTATAAATGTTAGGAGCATGTGAGGGCGTCCAAGATTAGTTCCTAAATACTAGGAGCACATGGGGCACCCACATGGAAGGTGGAACTCACCTTGAGTTAAGTTAATTATTCAGAGTAAGAGATAACAGTTATGAATGCATGTAAAGATCCTACGAGTTAGGGTTTGATGTTTGCATGCATGAAGTTCAATTTGGATCAGTTTAGTTCAGTTCAATTCAAAATCAGTTTAGTTTAGTTCAATTCAGCTATGGTTCAATTATCTTCAGTTAGTTTTAGTTGAATGCTAGTTGACTTTAGTTAACTTGGAATGCATGACTAATGACTTGAGTTGCATGACAGATAACAAGGACTACCTTCAGTTAATGAGGGATGACCATTCTTGCATGAATGGTGTTGAGAAATGTTTCAGTTAATAGGAAATGACTTGGACCCAACTTGGGCGCCCAAGTTGGCTTCTTGGAATTAACTCCTTTGCATGGTAAGATATTTCAGAAGGCTAAGTTAAGTGGGCCCACTCTTGGGCACCTACTTTGAGGATGAAGACTTGAAGATATTTACAAAATAAAGGTTGAGTTTGTACTTCATTTTGGGACACCCAAATGCATGAAGATGAAGATTTGACATTATTATTCACGACATAACTTTACTTGCAAGAGATAGGTGTATCTTTTAGGGATAGGGCTTGAGCATTGTAATTGTAACTCAATTGGAGTTTACAAAGTTGATCAAAGCCTATTTTTCTCAAGCAAGTTGAAGAGAGTTGGTATCAGTTTTATTGCAGGTTGTGAAGAATATTTGGTGAAGGCAAAAGAAGCATTCTCAAACAAGAATTGGAGCTATTATAATCTACTTCAAAGATTAAATAATACATTGATTCTTGGAGTTTTTTCCCGAAAGGGTTTCTCCACAGTATATGCTTGTGTAATCTTTCTAATATCCTATCTAATTCTTCTACAACTTATGTCTTCATTCTACAAACAATAAAATGGATGAATCAGATAATCACCCACAAAGAATCTGTAACAAAGGAAAGCATATTTAGATCAACAATCTTAAAGTTTTACAAAGTCTTAAGCTAAGAAAACACCTTAATTTTCAACAAAGATTAATTAATTAATTATATAATTAGCCTATTAATCCAACACCCCCCTTAAGATCAACTTAGGGAGTAGCAAAAAATCTAATGAAGGATGCATGGATGAAGGCATGAATGGATCCCAACTACTAGGCCATGTTAGATAACCATGTACATATGCAATGTAAAAGAAATATCTCATAAACGAGGAAAAGGAGAAAACCCAAAGGGAAAAAACTCATCCCCAAAAAGAGAAAAAAAAATATAATCAAGTGATGAAAGATGGAAGACTCCATGATACCACCAAGTACACCATCCATCATATAGATATATTACAACACCCCCCCCATAAGAGGGAAAGAAATGATGAAATAATCTGGAAGCTATGTTTATCTCAATGTCGATGCCAAACTATGACTAACACTAATCCATAAGAGCAAGTACCATGAAGATTCATGAATATTAACCATATTGAATGGCCCTCAAAATGAGACGCGACCCAATGTGAATTAGATGCAAGATTAAGGATTGCTAACCATAGGCTCTCAATCTGAGATATGAACTAATGTGAACCAAAATGTGTCAAGCCATGAGCAAGATGTGGCTAAAATAAAATACATAATCCATATACAACTCATGCAATTTGTCACTGAGATGGAGATGGGATCATAATGCATGTCATGTGACTACACTCTAATCCAATTTGTATGCATGTAACCCCCCATAATGAAACTTTATTAAAGTTCATTTATTATAATACCCCAAAATTGTAAAAGGATAACATGCAACACATGTAGAAATCAATAAGAAAATGCAACATAAAGCATAAAAAAAGAAATATTCATGGATTAATGTTCACATCTTCCTCCATGAACTTAGGTCGATTTTTTCAAGAAAATAACCAAAATAATGTAACTTGATATTTGATGAAAATAGTAGATAATTGGTAAATATTCTATAAAAAATGACCTGATATTTGTGTAGAGGATGGAATCATCTTTCCAACACCGCTTGAATCATGAAAAATCGATATCCTAGTAAAAAGCTATGGCCTCTTGAGTGCAAACAACTTGATATGACTTCAAAGGCTTGTAAAATAATTCTAGAGGAAGATCTAGAAAAATGCCCTATAGATCTAAAACAATCTTGGAACCATCTTTTCGATGATATAAAGTTTTTGAAAAATGGACATCGTATGCCCAAGATACACTCGATTCATCGAAATTGCCCAATTTGGCCTTCAAAGGGCACTAGGGGATAAAAAAGGCCCTTGGTCCTATGGAGGACCAGGGGTTGGTGGGTAGAGGTGAGTTGATACCCTTCGTCACCAATATGACCACGGGGTTGGAAGATGGAGCCCTCAGGGGCTAGCACAAGTTGGAGGTCACCAAGGTGACCGTGGCACATTTAGGGGATAGCTATAGTGGTGGGTAGTGTATATTGGGGCATCGTTGGATGGAGTCGTTCGTGAGCATAGTCCCACTCTTGCTAGCAATGTGACCTAATTTGAACAAGTAGTACTTAAAGCTTTGCTCAAAATTATTTGTTGAAATTTTGTTGTACGTTGTTGTATAGGGGTCGTACTAGGACCCCTAAGTGAAAAAAAATGCCTCCAAAACCCCTGACACAAAAAATAATTAAATTTTATATCAAAATTAATTTCTTCGACCTCCTGATCGTGATGGTGAGGTTGATTTTGATCCAAGATGCACTAGAAAAAGCACAAGACCTAATCTCTCAAAAAATTGAATAGAAAATTACATATTTGGTGCTCTGATACCATGTAGAAGTTATTGATTCAACCCACAAGACCCATAAATCACCTACAAGTAGTTACCTATCACAATAAAGAAGATTAAAAAAAGCAAGAATGTGCTCAAATATAAGCCTGAGAATTGTATTGATGTAAAATAACCTGAATGAAAAATTACAATGTAGAATCAATTCTTATGAAAAGGAGATATAAACCATAGATCTATACCCTGGGTCAGGATTAAATTAGCCTTTGACAAGAGTCACAATCCCATGCAATGAGACATGTGTTTTTATTAGTCGATCTAATAATTAAAAATATAATTCCTAAATTTAGCTCAAGTGAATAAAGTAAAAGGTGATCTAATTAATTAATCACGATTAATTTATTAATTAGACAATTAGCCTATTACTCCAACACTTTTCATTCCTTGTTACCTTATAAAGAAAATCCTTAACCATAACCATTAGTTTACCCAACTTTTCTTTAGTAGTAAGGGGCTTATTTATGATTCTTTTATTTGGTTGTATTTTAAAGTTTGCTCTTTTGGCATGCTTCCTATATGCTTTCATGTTGATTTTAATTTTTATGGATGTGGCATGTGCTTCTCTCAAAGTCTGTGTATTCTTATCCCTAAGAGAATGTCCAATTTTAACATTAAAGTCACCACAATACAAGATAAGTCACATGAAGTCATTATGCCTAAGATTTGGTAGTACCTTCCTCATTTTCATGATGAACCTACTATTGAAGTCAACCACCATTTCATTTATACCTTTCTCAATGCTTGTCACTTCATGGTTAGAAATTTTGGGATATATTCTTCCCCATATTGTAGCTTGAAAATTTTCATGAACTCCTCCCATGTATCAATGCTATCATCTAGGAGGTTCTTGTACCACTCTTTTGCACTTTCCTCCAAGGACTACACAAACAAAGTCGTCATCACATCCTCATCCTAAATATTGTACTCATATGTGACATGTGTCTTAAATTTTGTTCTATAATTTTAATATTACTTCAAAACCTTGATATCTTTCATCTTATTTCATTTGAAATTTCACTTGGAAATCCAAGGATACCAAAGAAATATAATTGTGTGTACCTTTCAACTCCTAAAGGATGTCTAGCTAGAGGGAATCTCTGAGAATACCTTCTAAATTAAAGTCTTATATTTTATTTATTATTTAATTATTGATTATATTGTTGGTTTGGAAAATTTGATTACAAATATGTGAAACATAATTTTAATTTGGTTGTTGGAAATTTTAAGTATGTTGGTTTTAATTTAACTAAATATTAGGCATCTTGGGAAAGTTTTGCTTACTACAACTCAATCCAAGCTCAAATATCTTTCTACTTATACCTAAACGATCCATCAAAACTATCCTCTCATCTATTTATATTTCTCTACACTCATTTTTAGATGTTATGATTATGTCAACATTTTAGAATATAGGATTATGGTCATTATTAAAGTTTCGTGTTACCCATTGGGACCAATAGTATGTGAACAAGAAGTTTTCCCCTCCACACCCTCATTTCTAATATCATGATCATACATGTGTTATATACCATATTTATGCTTATAACTCATCATGTTGTCAATAAATTCATCAAAGGTATATTGGTAATCATTTCTTAAATCTCCAGTTGCATCACCTCTACTTGAAGTATCCACTAAGTTTGTATCTCGAGAACTTAGAATATGATATTTACCAATGTCCTTAACTTTCCATGAGTTATTTTATATTCTTGCATGAGTTGCTTTATCCTTGTGTCCTTATTATTGTCTAGGTTGATTTCTTCTCCCCATCTTTAAATATATATTTTTTATATAATTGTTAGTTATGGGTTAGACTTAAACATTGTTGTCACTCTTTATTTACAAGAGATTCAAATTTTCTTGTAGAAACTAGAAACTTTGGTATACAAAACAAGAGTATCCTTCCTTTGTTTATTTTATGCAAATTGGGTTTTCATCAATGGCTACAAATAATAGTTGGAGGGTCTTTCAAATGATTCCAAAGTCAAAATCTCCCCAAAATGATGTCATTCTATTGGGTTCCAAAATTATTTCTCACACTTCTAGATGGATCAATCCACTTCTCGAGGCAAAGGATATATCATCCTTGAAGGTGGAAAGACCAAATCATCAACAAAGAGTGAGTTATAACATGCCAATTGTTGAGAGTGGATAAAGTATCCTTCACTTTAGGCTCAATTGAACCGAGGAGGGCATTATTAGAGGTAGTATTTAACAATATTTGATCAAAACTAAAGATATGAAAATAGGAAAAATTGTACTAAATCTAGTGTACGCCTAGCACCAAAATTTGTCACTGGGCCAAGGACTAAACTACCACTATAACCTCTATTAAGCTCATGTAGATATGTGGTACATGATTCTCCAAGATAAAAAATACCAATGTTTTGTTTAAGATGTTTTCTTGGGTATAACACTAAAGCATGAAGTGCGTATGCACTAACTTCCTAATGATATTGTTCTTTTTAGTGGTGCATGAAGGATCAAATGCTTCCAAGACCGATGTCTTATATTGGGTTAAAAATTAATGATTAATAGAATATACAATGCATATTATTGTGCCCTGAGCACACACGACCTATTCAGAATGAGGACCCTCTTTTTCTTTCTCCTTGTTAGGTTGTTTTTATCACTGCCTCATTTTGCGTGCCCTTTTTGGTGTCCCGGGTGGTCAGTGTACATTCAAAGTCTCATCATGAATCAACCATTCTTCTCCCTTTTAATTTTGTCAAGATTTGGCACCTTGCGAGGTCTCTTTGGCAGTTTGCCTCTGTCAGCGGCCTTGGGCCTAGCTGGGCCCGCCCCTTCGGGTTCCCTTGTTGTGTCCCCTATTCCGAACAGCGAATGGGTTGCGTCTTCTTGGACCCCGGAACCTGGACCCCTGTTCTCCGTCCGATGGAAATTTACGAAGTTTTGGCTGCTTTCGGCCCCTCCGGGCCCGAGACACTGGACTTCCGATTCTGGAGTTCCGTGGGGGTCTTGTCATTCCCAACAGCGGACCTCTGGTAGAACTCCGCCCTCTGGGTCCTGACCTCCCCTTTGCCGCCGGTGTTCTCTAAGCTAAAATTTTCAAATGGCCATCGCCCTGCGTCCTCCCAGCTGTCGGACCTTAGATCTCTCGCTGTCGTCCGCGAATTCAAATCCACCAACCCATATGTCTATCGTACTTGCATTTAATGCGGCCATTAATGGTGGTAGGGGTATAAATATCTTGCCCAAACCTGTCATTCCCACTTGTCAGTGTCATAGAGAGAGGTCAAAAGCTTTCCAGAGAGGAGTCCACTGTCTTCGAGACCTTCACGCTCACACTCGTTGCCGTCACTTGCTGACCGTTAGTCGATTTCACACCTTACCGCATCGGATGTTCGAGGTAGGTTCTCCGTCCACCCTCCTGAGCAATGTTTTCATGATTTTTAAAGCTTAAAATGAACAATAATGATTTAAAGGACATGTGAATGATGAAACACGACACAACGAACAAAACCCACGTCCTTGAAACTTGAGAAACCTTTAAAAATGCCCCTACATTCGATTCGAAATTTGTCCCTCACGCGGGCATTCTTCGTGCAGGGGCATTCACCTCTTTCGGGCCTGGACACTCCCTTCGCCAACCGAGACTTAATGAAATAACCAAAAATTTCAAACGGCTCCACCATTCCCCGGGCTCAAAACATTGGGCATCCACCGACGGCTCGCCGTCTGGCGTCGCGAGCTTGAGTTTTGAAAGCGACCTTCATTTTGACCTCTCGATCCCGGGCTTTTGGGCTTTCGCGTCCGAGATTTCGCTCCTCTCCTGCTGTTCTTTAATGGCGAAAAGGTTTTGATCACCCTCCAACTCCCTAGGTCCCAGTCCACGAACCTTTGTCCCCGAGATTCAACTTGGTATTTGCCATTGCAAACAGTGAATGCCTGGCATCCTTCCGCCTCCCACGCCTCGAGATTCCATTCACCGCTGGGAACACTGCTTCGAACTCTGGATGTCCTCGACCGCGCCGGGCTCCACCATCCAGGACTCCGTCCCGTCTCTGCCATTGAAAATGGAAAATCTTGCCTCCCCTCGAGCTTTGGGCTCCGCCTCCCCGATCGCTGTGAAACTTGCAGTGAAACTCTAGTGTCCAACTGAGGAGCCAGGTCCGGTCCACCGGGCCGGCCCCTCCAGAATTTTGTCCAACGATCGTCGTCTCAGACGGAGAAAGCGCTGCGGCATCCCGACCCCTTTGGCTCAATCACTTGAAAATTGTGAAACCACTGGCCGCCCTTGGACCCGCCGAATCTCAGACCCCGAGGTTCCTCTCCCGAAACTCTGTTTCTACTCGGGCATTCCAGACAGCCATCTTTGGATGGCTTTCCAGCCTTGTATCTCTTAATGCTCCTAAATCGATCCAAATGAGCTCAATTTTGAAATCTGACCTCGACCAACGTGCTTAAATTCGGCCCTCTTTGTTATGATCCCTTTGAACCATCAAAGTTCGGTCGGGAAAGATCTCCTGGATCTCTTCACCCTGGTTGCCTTTCCAAAACAGCATTCCTGCCAGGGAAGTCTGGCCCTCCGGGCCCGGACTATCCTAAAGCCCTCAATCAAAAGACTAATATCGTTGGGAGATAGAAGTATCATTTTATTAACGATAATTTACTTTAAGCTGATTTCATGGGATTTCAACTAACATGAACGCTTTCGTGATCAACTGCACTGACTGCACCTTTGCTTTTAGAATATATGGAATCAGGTGTAGGATCTTCAGGATCTGCTGTGGAAAAAGGACAAAGGAAAGAAGTTGGGCAAGGCTCCTTGACGAAAAGAGGATAAGGACCAAATGAAATACCAATTCCAGGGTGAGCCCCTGCACTCAAAAGTTACCACGGATTGGAAAGAAATCACCGACACCAATATCGGTTATGTCGATATTGACGAGTTTACATGAAGGGTTAGGGTCAATCCAATGACCAAGAATGCAAGGATGATAAGACAAAGTGGAATTGCAAAAGCTACAGGCTTCCCTCCATCACTCGTGGCCCTCGAATTGGTCATGGCATGTCGGTAGGCATATCAACCCGACATGAGGACAATTGTTGACAGGGATGGTAACATTCTCGCTGACATGTCGGCTGAAGGAATCACAAAGACCTTCCATATTCCCACTTTTCAAGAAATGGAAAGACCTACTGTAGAGGAATGCCAAGCAGCATGGGATGATAATCCGGTAGGCTACAAAAGGTTAATAAATCAGCATTGGCTCAAAGAAAAGCGGGGCAACGCTGAAAAGGTTCCTCACAAACTCTTCCGTAGTGATTTCCATGAAGATTACCATGACCTGGTCACAATGCTAAGCAGGGTTATGGGTCTTCCTACAATGGCCTTCTTTCAAGAATGGATGGTGTACTTTATCGAGTAGATCCTTCGTGGGAATGAAGATGTTACCACAAAGACCTCATTTTATTGGGGAGGTATAATAAGCAACTGCTTCCATGAGCAGTTCATCAATGTGAAGAAGAGTTCAAAGTTCTACATGACTTCATATCTCGTATACTCCTTGGAAGACAGGAGACAGTACAGCGGATTGTTTATGGCACCCATGAGGAGCAGGGTCGAGAACTCAAGGCGTATGACAAATACCCCCAACTCCAATACTGAAACTTCAAAAGGGAATACTACAGAGTAAATAATGCTTTCATCGGCCATATCATCAGAATGATTGCCGGGGATTTTGAGAGGAGGATCTCCCATAGTGCCAGGGCATTCTTAAAGCAGTACGCCTTCCTCTTCATTCAATACCCAAAGTTCACGTACATCTATGCCCAAGGCTTCACCGAAAGGCCAAATAAGTTGCCTCGATACCCCAATGACTGAATCATCCTTTTGAAGCTTTCTCGACAACTCCAACACATATAGGCGATCTTCAGCAGCAAACACATAGTAGGGATCTCTTATCCCATGAATCTTGGCCAGGGCATGTATAAACTACAAACTTCCCAGTGTGTTGGTAACTCTGAGAAAGAACTGAAAGATTACCATTTTCATCTACACACTGCTCACCCGCGAATGGACCCATATGGGCATGTAAGGAAGGCACTAGGATCGGGGTTCGCTCATCTGCACCACATTGAAGACTTTTGGGGGGATTGTCAAGATGATAAAGAGGTACGTGCAAGGCACTATATGCGGATGACTGCGTATTTAATAAGGAAGGTGAAGCCATTTCCCATACTAGACCAGGTCGAAGAAGACAAGAACACCATAATGGACCCCAGGTACCCCGTAGTCACCAATTTTCCAATACCAACAATTGACTGGGACGAGCAGGAAGTCGATGACCTCGATATTATAACCAAGCCAATCTTGGCTCGTACAAAGGAGTGGGTTGATGGGCGAGTAGCCCGATTAAAATAGCGAGGGGTGGCCCTCACATACGAAGGACTCAAGAGTGAACCAAGTGCCACAAAGGATGCAACTGCCACCACTTCAACGGGCGGGACATCCAAGTCCCCTCCAGTCACCAAATCCAAGAAGAGGAAGGAGACAGAAACAGAGCAGTCTCCTGACCCCAAATTTTATACAAGGAAGGATCTGAGGGGCTCACCCTCCAAAAGACT
The DNA here is from genome assembly GCA_007258455.2 of Sequoia sempervirens. Taxonomy (NCBI): domain Eukaryota; kingdom Viridiplantae; phylum Streptophyta; class Pinopsida; order Cupressales; family Cupressaceae; genus Sequoia; species Sequoia sempervirens. The sequence continues at coordinate 34,239 of VDFB02152703.1, forward strand.
TAAGCAAACAGGGGGCACGACAGAGTAGCTCTTAGCCCAAGAAGAGGAAGCAAAAAGGTATTGATCAAATAAAACCTGTTTTGGATCTCCTTGCTTTGGTTGCCCCATTATCTACCTCCCTGGCTATGGTCGCCACTTCCCCGTCGGCAGTGGACATCTCTGTCCATCTTGCCCCTTCGCCCCCGACCAAGCCTGTGATTGTAATTGACTCCTCCTCTACCATGACTACTCCTTCTTCCTCCACTGCCATGTCACCCACCATGTCACTCCCATTACCTATAGTGGCTGCATCAATACCCGCTCCAACCGTGCCTGAGGCCCTCTCAAGACATATGCATAATCTCCCCCTCGAGCTCTCCCAGATCCTTATGGATCCCACTCTTTAGGCGGTCCTTGCACAAGTCCTCACCACTGCTAAGCCTTCACAACCACCAACAGGGCCACCGGCTATGGAAGCCACCATGTTAATCTCCAAGGAGTGGGAGAGGTGAGAGCAAGAGGCCTCAAAGCCCTTTGAAGAGGAGGCCGATGAATCCTCAGAGAGTGGAGATGAGGAAGATGACACCAGTGGAAGGGTCATTGTGCAGACCTTCGACGATGACCTTGAAGAGGAAATGGCCTGACAGTTGAAAGATATTGAGGAGAAGGCAGAAAGGTCGCCCCTTAAAGAAGAAGAACAACAACAGGAAGATAAACTTGAGGGAGAGGCTCAAGCTGTCAAGAGCCTCGAAATCGAGCAATTCAAGGAACATGTGCATGAGGTTGAACAAACTGAAGGAGAAAAAAGGGAAGAAATAGAAGAGAAAAAAAGTCCCCTGCAACAATTATCTACCAAGCCTCCTATTAAGCGCCTTGTGTTCATCCAGGACTTTGATGAAGAAGGAGGAGATACTGCCAAGGAGGAAGAAAGGGTCTTGAAAGATAAGAAAACGTAAGCCTTGGCTGAGAAGGGCGAAGGTGATCATGAGTCACCTAAGGGCAAGTCTATCGTGCTTGAATGGTTAGAGAAATAGCTCGAAAGAAAAACTCCTGTACTAAAGGACCCAAGGGCAAGACTAGAGGCTATCTTAGCCCGAGCTCATATCACAACAAAGAAGGAGAAGAAGCCTAAGATTAGATCCAAGGTAACAATGGATGCTTCTGGGTCTCGGGTCGTACAAATAACAACGCCTGTGGTAGGCTAGGCTGGTGTGAGTTACAACATCTCCACCATCGACTTGGGGACCAAGACTAGAGAACAGAAGGTAGGGAACCTTGAAGAATCAGTGGCTACGGTGGTGCATTTGATAAAGCAATACAAGATTTCAAAGGATGAGCTCAAAGCACAAGTGGCCGCCTTGATGGATTAAATCCAGTAGTGGTCCTCAATTGATGACCTACCTACCACGTCCACGGCTCCACCCCAACTGTTGTCCAAAGAACAAATTGATAAGATGGGGAGGAGAAAGAACTTGGAAAAGACTACAGAGAGCTGGTTCCGATAGGTCTTGTAAGTCGGGAACATGGGAATTAGCCGAGCTGTGCGAACAGCCAACAAGTTCTTGGATTTGCTATGATCTTTGGAAGGAACGAGGAAGCTCTGCACCGACTTCCTTACAACATATGACTCCACCTTTCTAAAGATCGAGGCTATCCTTCAGTTGCCAAAAGCCACATGGGAAAAGGAGCTTGCGTTCGACAAGGACGATGACTGGTTGATGGATGTGTGGTGGCGAGATTTTGACAACAGGAAGGAAAGGTTGGAGAAAATAATGAGTAAGGTGGATCCAAATATTGAATGGATCAAAGAAATTAGAACGGAATGCACTCGATGCCTCAAACTAATGACAGAGTATGACATGCCCGCAGTACAAATGGATCTGGAAAAGGTAAAATCTTACTTCCAGAAGAAGATGGAGGACGAGATGTCTAGTGAAATGACGGTAGAGTTCACGAGTTTTGCTGCCCATGCCTTTGACCAATTAGAGCTATTCAGGGATCAGGGCACAAAGTATGATGAAGACTGGAAAAAGCTAGAAGATAATGCGAAAGAGTGGGGCTACCAAATGTTGCGATATGAGATCATCGAGGTAGACAAACTCCAGCCAGTCATCATGAAGTTCATGGAATATACAACGTCGAAGAAGCAAGAAGACAATCCTCTTGGCAGTGAAGAGGTCCCTAAGGAGTAGCTATAGTAAAACAACAATTAGCAAAAGGACAAAAAAGCTACAGTGTCGTCACTAGGTGACAAAATAGAGAAAGGACAAGGAATGTATTTTAAAATTGTTGAATATTAGGGGTTGGTGAAACCCTATTTTGTAATGAATCTTGGCCACACAATGAGAATTAATCTTGGCCATTCATTTGACTTTTGGGGCACTATAAATAGGGCTTTCCTCTCATTTGCAAAGGGAGTTGAGTTGTTGTAAAGACATGTTGCAAAAATTTATAATGAAAATACATTGACTTGGTGCATTTTCTGAGTTTTTCACATGTTACTTGATTCAACCTCCATTGTTAGATGCTTGACTTAGATTCGTATTGTTGTTCTAGTTAGTTGTATTATTGCTTTGATAGATTTTAGAAATGTTGTTCTGTGGTTGTGAAAATTCCTGCAGTGTAGATGACTTCTTAGTCCATACTTTTTGCTGTTTGCTGATGGTAGATAGCTATGTAAAGTTAGTCTGGGCTTAAATTCAAAGCCGGTCCACACTTTCATCTTTGTTCATGCATGCACATGGTGAATGAAAGACGAAATATTCGTAGACCTTAGAAGATAGTACAAATTCCATGAGACTGTGAGATTTCTGGTTAAGTGGAATATTGTTTCCAGGAAGTTGTCCATTGTAGGAACTTTGTTATCACTGTTCACAGTTAGTTGAAAATCTAGGAACCTTCTCTCTTCCCTGCTCTTTTTTCCTTTTTTTTTAACAAGTACCTTAGGAAAGGTTCATTGTACATTGTAAAGCTACATCCAATGATAAAAATGGAGTTCAAGACTATTGTTTGAACCTACAACAAACATACAACAACTTCCCATCTTAGGAACTCCATTTCAAGACCCACTTCCCACGCTTTGTAACTCATCCGTAAGACCGCCTTGTGATTCCAGCAAATCACGTCAAACAACTGAGATATTCCAAGCACTGTCAAGACCTAACATTAGAGACCTTGGGATAGTGTTCTGCAATTTGATTGTGGAAGATTGTCTTTCAAGAGAGGTGATGCACCCATGCATTACCTGTGTTGAGAAGTGCATAAAAAACACGTCAAGACATATAAATGACAAAAGATATGATATTTAACAACTAAACATGCTTAATAATCCCTATACAAACTTTTAAAAATCCACATGAAATAAGAAAGTGACCATTATATAATGTTTACAATGTACTAAAGTGATAAAATACTTATCAAAATTACATTCACACTAATAAATATGGTGAGATAAAACCCTAAGCTAAGAAGAACCTATTATAATTCATCATCTGGAAGTCTTCCTAAAGATCCACAACTTGCTAAGGAGACATTGAGTTACAAATATCTACTACATGATAGCTACCTCTTCCTGATTTGAAAAAATGAGCTACTCTAATGGTGGCTAGAATTAAAAAATTTGGAACCCTAGAAGTTCTAAAGTTGGAATTGTAGTCATGTGAAAATAGAGAATGACCAAAGTTTGATATGTCAAATGAACTCACACATATAGCACCTTATCTAGTTTCTCAAATCCTTGTTGGAAATCAACTAAGAATAGGGTGTCATTAACGTGTCATGGTAAACAAGTTGACATCCTATGAAATCCATTTAAATGGTGACTTAGAGCTTATATAGAAATAATTCACACTAGAAACATAAATACCATATTAATGATGATATGGCATTCTTATCCTTCATTATTTGGATCATGTCTGAATCTATTCCCTTGAGAGGAACCTATTTATTTGGGGGGAAACACCCCTGGAGTAGTTGAAACATCAAATCTATTCATTAATGATAACTTGGGTCAAGTAGGGAGGTGGGTGGGAGTCAATAGTGTAAAAATATGGGAGTTTCAACATTCAGGGATCAAGGATACCTCATAACTCATGCCTCCTATTAGGAATTATGGATCAAGAGTACACCATACCTCATGCCCAAAGTAAGAAAATAAAGTTATCTCCATATCAATGAATCTAAAAATATACATGAAGTATTAAGAGTGAGGGTTTTGGGATATCTATGAAATCATCCCATAAAGCATGTAAGTAAGGATAGGTCCAAAGTCATAAACCTAGAATAAAATAATATAGAGGAAAATATCAGGGATTAGGAGTCGAGTATATTTAATAACTCATGTTAGAAGTACCACACTAAAAATATTCATCAATTTTGATTTCAATAAAATTTAAAGAAGAAAATGTCAAAAGTTAGGGATCTAAAATATTAAGGAATCAATTCCATAAGGTGTCTAAGTAAAAGGAAGTGAATTTGTGAATTTGAAAGGAGATCTAGAGTAAAGCATTGAAGTGTATGTCACTTGAGGAAATGCATACTAGTAAGAGAAAATCTAAAAATCTAAAAATGATAACTTGGAAAGAGCATTGTTTAGATAAAATAAGTGCTAGGTTGGGAAATTTTGAAACTCTAACATTGGGCACAATCCTTATTAATTTGAACATAAAACTTCCACACTTAGAAGTTTTGGAATCTTTGCAACTTCCAACATATGATAAGCACAAGGGGAAAGATAGAGAACAACACGATATAAAATTGACAAAAGAGGGCCAACTTGTAGATTTCTCAAATTGGTTATATGTGATGGGAAAAATGAGGCCTAAGTGCATATAGGAGTTGGGAATCGAGAAAAAAATGGCACTATCAGATTAAGTCCCAACAAAAATAATGTTGTGATATGAGTGCATGGGCCATATTAGCAAGAGAGGTTTATAGACCATGAAAAATAAAAGTCTTGAAGAGGGGTTTCTTTTCTATTATCTCGAGTTTGTTTTTACAAGAACTCTGTTTATGGAAAATAAAATGATGCTTAATTTTAATCTAGTTCTCATAAATCTTCTAGATTGTTGGATTTTTTTCATTATATTGCATTTGGTCTCATCAATGCTCCTTCCTTGTCAAAATATTTGTATTATGCATCATTTATTGATTATTATTATAGGAGGACTTGGATATATTTTCTCAAAAGTAAATACGAGGTCTTTATATAGTTTAGGGAGTCTAAGGCTGTAACAAGCCTGGTGTTTTACCTATTGTTTTCACCTAATTTTTAACCCATATGTGAATAGTTTAAGTTTACCGACACACAGTAATATAAAAAAATTTCCAATTCAATAACAAAGATGCTCGTTTGAAATAATCCCATTCCAAATTTCCATTGCATTAATAAAGTAACATTACATAATTCCTAGTAATGATTTTCATTTTCAAAATATTTTTTTCATAAAGATACAAGATCATGATTACATACATAGCTTCAAGAGAATGAAATAAAGCACAAATGGTCTAGATGTCCCCAATGCTGGTGCATACATCCTTAAATCTTAGTTGTCGACTACACGAGGGAGAGTATCACCCAAGTGCTTTTCCTCCAACCATGGACTTACTACAATCCCCCACACATCTACCTAACTGGTAAGATGGTCCTCCCTTCAATGAAGAGATTGGTGTGGTAATCCTCATAGTATATCCTACTTGAGCATGGTGTTGTATCCTACATAACTAGAGCTACCTGTAGTATAGGAAAAAGTATCCCTTTTTCACACTTAATTTGGACATAATTAATAATAAGATGAGCTTAATCATGCCTTAATTTAGTGTTGTAATATGTTTTTCATATTCACATTAAGTTTAGGGCCATTTTAAATAAAATGGACTTAATGATGCCTTATTTTTGGTGTTGTAAGGAGTACCTTTACACTTTCACATTAGTTTAGGGCTTTATTAATTGATGGAGGTTAATTTGCCTTGATTGGCCCCTTTAATTCAAATCCAAGACTAATTAAATGCAATTTCTAAGGGATAAATCCTGTCATTACACAACACTTAACTTTGGAAGATGAGTGTCCTAGGTAAGTGACTTGGGACCCTTTCGCCATAGGGCGAATGGGTCCTCACTTAAACCTAGGATGCTAATTTAAACTATGTTTAACATTGAGCAATGTGTTTCTTAGGTAAGTGGCCTAGGGCCCATTCACCCTATGGAAAATGGGTCCTCACTTAGACCTAAGACCCTGCTTTAAAATATGTTTTTGGCGGTATTTTAATGTCAGCTTGTGATATTTAAATTTTGGGAATTAATCTTGAGATATGTATAAATAAGAGGTCATTTCACTTATTTTACCTAAGAAACTTTATGAGAAAGTCCTAATAGAAAGTTTATGAGATCAAGAGCAATTCAAGAACATTTATAAGGCATTGAAGGGAAAATTTGTAGAAAATTATCGCAACAATCAATATTCCCATCATCATGTCAAAGATGTGTTGCATCATGCATGTTGTTTGAGCTAATATGGTGATGTAGTCTTCAAGATCTAATCAAGCATATCAAAGGCATTGTTTCACATCAAGTTTCATGATCAAGATCTACATCCATTGAGGCCACTTCATTATAGTTTATAGATTTGTTATCCAAGGTTCCAAATAAGGTTTCATTGTCTCATTTCTTCAAGTTTCATTGTTTCATTCCTTCATGCTTCATTGTTTCATTATAATGTTTAATTACCAAAATGGGGTTTGACCAAGGAAAATCCCCATTCACCTAACAAACAACACTTTTCTCTCTTTGATGTATGATTGCAAATTTTAGGTTGAATATACTTTGAAGAGCAAAATTGAAGAAAGTTGCAAAGTTGTCAAAGTTGCAAGAAAAGTTCTCAAATCACATATTATTTTCGGTTGTTCGATAGTGAACACCTCGAATCTGGAAGTGCAAACAGAGCAAAACAAAACCTAGAAAGCACTTTTTAGAAACCGTAGCTAGGACCCATTCACCATAAGGTGAATGCGTCCTTAGTGAGCTTCAAAAGGTGACTTTTGGCGAAAGGTACACATTGTTTTCCCCTTTCTAGATCTGCCTTTTGATTACTCTTTCTGTAAAATTTAATTATTGTTCTACATTTGCACATTACAGCTTACATTTTGAATTAAATTAGAGGAATAGGTCATTTTGATGAACCCCCTTTTCATAAAATTTTACCAACACACCCATTTATCTTTATTTCACAACCATATAGTGGATACTCGCCTACATGCATGACATTCCTAACCTAATTATGCAATCCTAGCTCATATTGAACCAACAAGTGTATGCAATGGCAACTTACACTTACTTTGGCCAAAGATTTGATAATATATATCAAACTCAATTTCTAGAAGTGGATGTCCCATGTTCACCCACCCCTTTGCTCGATTTGGAAAAATAATATGACCATAATATCTCTTGTTAAGATTATTCCAAAGACATCATAACAAGAATCCATCCAAAAAGGTAAAGTGCATTCAAGTGATCTAACTGGCAAACTAGGTTAATCCCAACCATGGTTTATCCTAATCCCAAGAACAAACCTTACTTCAAATACGGGTTTACATAACATCACAAATTGGCAAATTCTTGATATAGTACTTTTATATCAACATTATAATTCATGCAACCATACATTTGGCCTATGATATCTTAGATATAATAACAATATATTTTCTTCGTAAATAAAATCTCATGCTTCTACATTATAGATATATGTATATTTAATCAAATAAGATTTCACATTCAACATATTAGCAAGCTTTATGTAAAATATAATCACTAATTCCTAAAGCACTTGCAAACACATGACATTCAAATAGAAGAGAAAATGAATAAGAAAGTCTAGCATGCTTGGATGATTCGCTTCCAATTAAGAAATTTCCCTCAAAGCTTAATCCCAAGATTATGCTAGTTGCTCCTACTTTCAACTTATCCCAAATTATAGCCTCCTTCCCACACTCAAAAATCACAACATTTAACTCACAAATATTCAAAAAATCTCTCACTTCTCACTACTTGCACTCAACAATGCTTTGCATAGAAAAACTACAATAGAATGGAAACAAATGAATTCCGAAAGAATGAATGCCAAAGACTAAGAGGCTTCCCTCTATTTATATTAAACACTGTGAAACTTAATGCTACAATTTAGCTTCTCCAATCGCCACCTTTTTCCTTTCTTTTGCCACCTCTAAACTACAAACATAAATCCAAAACCAACTTCTCTTCTAATCAGGTCGACTAAGAAATATTGAGTGAAATGTGGCTACTAAAGGAATCAAAATACAAACACATATAGAATTCCAACAAACTCAACTTCTACTATATGGTTGAGTCACCTCTAAAAAGTTACCAACAATGGTTATTTTACCAATCCAAAACATGGCAATGGTTTCCTACAGGTTTTCTACTTCCATTGTGGATTTTGTTGCTTGCCACAACCTGCTTAGGGTGCCTATATCAATGGTTGTCAGTCAAATACAATACAAACTCTTTTTTACCTTGTTGCCAACTCGTGGCCTTTGACCAAGTCCAATGCTTTTATTTGCTTGTGTGTGGATTTTCTAATACTCAACATATTTGATATATTTAAATGCATCTCTTTAATTTTACATGGCACAAAAAATAAGCACATCATTTAGTTTATTAAATGTCATTCATAATGCATTATGTGCGCTTTATACTATGCGCTCAATATTGCAACAATAATCACTCTATCATATATATGAATACATGTGTAGTATTTAGTTTATGTTATGTTTAAGTTGTTCACTTTATATAAGTCTTACATTATTCACTTATCTCACATTATATATGCATTGGTATCTATTCATATTATTCAATATATATAACTATATATATTTATAGATTGTAATGCTTAATCATTATATATATATATATATATATATATATATATATACATTTAATGTATATATGTATCAATTAACATATATATAAAATACATGAAATAGAACATATACCCAATACAAAGATTTAATCACCTTAATTCAAACCAAAGAAACATCCAAAGGAAATCAAAGACAATCATGAAAACATTCCAATCATCCCAAAAATTATGACCAAGGGTTTACTTACCGAATCCCAAATTGACTTAACTTTACTAAACTAAGATGTGAGTGTGTGATAGCTCAAGTACATACGTTAGTGGTTACCATACCAATCTCCTCTCCTGGGTGATACTCCCCCTCTCTTATCGGAGGGCTTGATTCCTTCCTACATCCAACTTAGTTCATCACAAAAGAAGTTAGCCAATTCATATACATTCATATATCATATATCATTTTCATCATCAAAGCATTTAAGACATTCACAATACATTGCACATTCATTATCTCATTTCCATCGAAATATATATACAAAAAATATTCTTCTATTAACATTTTAACTCATAAAAGTGATAGTAATTGGTAATCACACAATGGGGTGTAACATATTCCCCCCTTATGAATCATTGTCCCCGATGATTTTAAGTATCAAATATAAAACATAAAACATAAAGCATAACTCTTATGTCTATCATTAGCTTTTGCTAGCCTTTGCTTAATTACACTAACTTGCTCCTCCATTTTTTATAGCATTTCTGGCCCAAGGCTTATCCTATCTTCCAGCTTATCCTAGCTTATTGGAGTTCAACACTTCCTACCATACAATGCTTTAAAAGGAGCCATCTTAATTGAAAAATGATGAGAATTGTTATACCTGAATTCTGCCAAGGGTAAACAATCTTCCCACTTGTATTGTTGATCCATGCAATACATTCTCAATAGATCCTCTAACACTTGGTTCACCCTTTTAGTTTGACCATCAATTTCCTAGTGATATGTTGAACTTATGTTCAACTGTCGTAAGTGAAGAAAATAGGGTTTTCCAAAACCTATATGTTACATGAGCATCCCTATCATAAATAATCTTCTCAAGAACTCCATGTAATCTAAACACCTCTTGTTTAAATTTTTGAGCTATAACAAGAACTCCATCCATTACATTGCCTAGAATAAAATGAGCTACCTTGGTAAGCTTATCCACCACTACCATAATGGAATTATGCTTATTCCTAGACATTGGAAGACCTTGCACAAAATCCATGCTAATGACTTCCCATTTCCTTTCTGAAATTCATGAGGATACAAAAGTCTTGTAGGGTGATGATGCTCAGCCTTCACCCTCTGACATTCTAAGCAACTTGCTACAAATATTGCAACAATCCTTTTCATTCCTTTCCATGAATACAATGACTTTACATTAGCCAACAACTTAGTTACTCCAGGATGTCCAAAATAAGGTGTGGTATGAACTTATTTCCACACTATATTCCTTAATTCTTCAGAGTTGGGTACATAGATTCTTCCCTTAAACCTTAATAAACCATCAGGTTCAAAGTGAAATCATTCATACCTTGGGTCTTGCAGATTATCTGAGAGTGCTTGCTTGACTTGCTCATAATACTCATCACCCTTGGATTTATGCAACACTTGACTCTTATAATTAGTTTTAATTGATATCATCGAGGAGGTATGTCTCCTACGACTTAGGGCATTAGCAACTCGATTTTCCTTGCCCTTTATATAGTTGATATTGAAATCATAATATGATATAAATTCAAGCCATCTGCTTTGTCACGCATTTAGATTCGGTTGGGTAAACAAATACTTCATACCATGGTGGTCGGTTTTCAATTCATAAGGTTTCCCCAATAAATAGTTCCTCCACATCTGTAATGCATGGACAATTGCTACCAATTTTAGATCATGTGAAGCATAATTTTTCTCATAAGACTTAAGCCTCCTAGAATCATGGGCTATGACTCACCCATCTTGCATCAATACTCTACCCAGACCTTCTCTCAAAGCATTTATGATGATAATAAAATCATCATCCAAATTTGGTACTTTTAATATTGGAGCTGTAGTTAACTTTTCCTTGAGCTGGTTGAATGTCGCTTGACATTTCTCCAAAAAATTAAACTTTTTTCCCTATTTTTTGCAATGATGTGATGGGAAAGGCTATCTTGGAAGAGTTTTCTACAAACTTTCGATAATATCCTACCAATCCCATGAAGTTTCAGACTTCTGGCACATTCTTTAGTACTAGCTATTCAAGTACTATAATTTTTGTTGGATCAATGACAATCCCATCAACTGAAATCACATGACCCAAATACTGCACCTCTTTGTGGAAGAAGGTACATTTCAAAAGTTTTCCATAAATTTTATGCTCTCTCAGACGTTGGAGAACAATTCCTAGATGTTGGAGATACTCTTCTTCATTCTTGCAGTAGATAATAATGTCATCCAAGAAGGCCAACACAAACTTATCTAGGCAATTCCCGATACATTATTCATCAAGTTCATGAATGGTGCAGGTGCATTCATTAGTCCAAAAGGTAGGAATGTGAACTCATAATGATCATACCTAGTTCTAAAGTTTGTTTTAAATATGTCTTCATCCTTGATCCTCAGTTGATGATATCCTGATCATAGATTAATTTTTGAAAAAATTGCCACTCCCTGCATTTTATCAAAAAGATCATCAATATGCGATAGTGGGTACTTGTTCTTTATTGTTTCCTTATTTAGAAAATAATAATCTATGCACAAGCATAGTGTACCGTCATTCTTCATGAAGATCACTGGTGCTCCCTAGGGTGAACACTAGGTTTGATCAATCCTTTGGACAACAACTCCTCCAGTTGAGCTTTTAACTCCATTGTGGTCATCCTATACAGAACTTTTGATATAGGCTATGACCCTAGAACAATATCAATGGAGAAAAATATTCTTTTGGGAGGTAACCTAGGTAGTTCATTTGGGAATACATCCACAAATTCCCTTAAGATAAGATATTTCTCCATTTTTTGATTTTCCTAACTCCACCACTTCACCATCTTTGTCTTCTTGGAGATCTTGGGGTCCATAGTACACTACGTCATCCTGAGAGATGAAGTCCTTGCATTCTTAAAGTTTTTCCATTTTTATAGTAAAACGCTAACACCCCTTCTTCTTAGCCTTGTACATTTGTACAATGGATATTTGCCACATCTTTACTTCCCTAGGTGTTCCTCATAAGAATACCCAGTTCCCAAGGTCATCTAAACATTCTATAGTCTTAGCATGACAATCTACTTTGGCTCTATGCTTCTACAACCAATTCATTCCTAAAATGGCATTGTATGAACCTAGCGGGCTACATATGAATTTACTTCTATAAAGAAACTCAGAAGTCCAACCCTTGCTTCAAATAAACATTGCTCTACCTTAGTTCTTGTCTAGGTTCCATACTCAATAATTCAATACTTTTCCATATAGCCAGCTTTTTTAGGAATCTTACTAGCTATACTAGGAGATTTTGTTTTCTAGCACTAGTATTAATTAGAATTGAAATAGGTGTGCCAAATAAAGTACTTGGGATTTCTACGGGAGTAATTTGATACTCCGCCTGTCGATTGTCTAGCGTCGCATGATTTTTTTGCTGGAATGCTACTCATTGAGGAGGTAGAGGATTTCCATGAGGTTGCATCCCTAGTGGCTTGTTGGGACATTGACTTGCATAGTAATCTCCACCATATGAGCAATATCCTCTTACCGACCCCTGCCTTGATGTCAACTTCCAAGAACTGCCTTCATTACTGCTAGGGTTGTTATTATTATTACCCTTGTGGTCTCCTCTAGATTCATTCTAGTTATTGTGAAATCCTTTATTCCCTTTCTTTTGATAGTCCTACCTATCACTTGGATTCTTAGAAGGTTGATTGGTTTGTGACCAATTAAATTTTTTTCAATTCTTTTCACAGTAAAATAAGATAAACTTAAGCTTATGTTCTTGTTTGATAGCTTTTTCATACACTAAGTCCATAGTAGCAGGACTGTGCACGTCTACCTCTCCTCTGATTTAGGCGTTAAGGCCCATTATGAACTTTCTAATTCAAAATCACTCGTCCTTCTGGTACTAAGGAATGTACCTGAGAAGAAGAGTGAATTTCTCCCAATACTCATTCACTCAGGAATCACCTTGCCTTAGATTCTGAAAGTCCGTTAACTTTTGATCGAAGTATAGTTGTGGAAGCCATAGCTTACAAAAGATTTCCACAAATTTGTCCCAAGTGAGACTTAAGGAACTCAATCCAAGCTCCATTATATTCTTCATCCACCAAGTGGATGCTTCACCAAATAGTTGAAAGGCTCCCCAAATGACCTTAGTTATTTTAGAGTATTTCCTTATCTCAAAATATTTCTCCATTTTTGTGAGCCATGCTTCGGCTGCATCTCCACTGGTGGTTCCCTCAAACTGAGGAGGGGTGACCTTCCTCGTATCCCATGATAATTCGTTAGCAATCCATTTCCTCTTACTTCCCTCAGATCTTTATTGTGATTTGTCACTACCATGACCACTTAAAGGGGGGTTTGCTCGAAGGGGGGTCCATACAAAGCCCCCTTTTTCCTCCTTCCCCTCCTCTTCAACAAAATCTCTGCAAAATTTTGCCTTTCAAAGCTTAAGTTGAGGATGAAAATGGAGGAGACTTCACAAACCCAATTGGATGATGGTAGTCCTCAGAACGAGCTATCCATCGAATATAATTTTAATATGTTTTGGTTTTATTATGTATTTTTTTTAGTTTTATTAAATATATGTTTTTCACTGAAAATCAAACTCTCTATTCTACACATGTGGAAAAATAGCATATTATAAAAAAAATTAAAAATATTAATGCACTAGATATTGATGTCCCTGATCCAACAATTTTTTTTTGAATTTTGATACATACAAAAAAAAGTTATGCTTTAGCCAGTAAATCATGTCTAAATTGTAACTCATTTGACTTTGAAATTTAATTAAGAAAAAATTATTCAATGAAATGCTATGAAACCAATTCCATGCACTAGATATCGTAGTTACAAATCTAAATTCGAAAAAATTAGAAATTTATCCTTCATAAAAAAAAGTTTATGTGTTAGCCAATAATGTTACTCTTTAAAAATAGTGTTTACTGTTAAAAACTAGTTTTCAAAGGAGATGGAAAAAGAAATGAAATATTATTCCAAAATTTTTGAAAAAAATATACTTTGAATCTACAGACAAAATGTCACAAATCACTAGTTTGTATCATCTTCAAATTCCTCACAGTTTAGCCACTATAGGTTCCCGAAAGTGAAGATTTAGTTAAAAGAAATAGTTCAATGTCTAGTTTGGCCAAAAATTGTAAACCAGTATTGTGGGATCACTTGACGAGGTTATTCCACAAACATCATAACAAGAATCTATCCAAAAAGGTAAAGTGCATTCAAGTGATCTAACTGACCAACTAGGTTAATTCCAACCATGGGTTATCCTAATCCCAGGAACAAAACTTACTTCAAATACGGGTTTACATAACATCACAAATTGACATTCTAAACATAGTACTTTTATATCAACATTATAATTCATGTAACCATACATTTTTAGCCTATGATATATTAGATATAATAACAATAAATTTTCTTCATAAATACAATCTCATGCTTCTACATAATAAATATATGTATATTTAATCTAATAATATTTCACATTCAACATATAAGCAAGCCCTATGTAAAATACAATCACCAATTTCTCAAGCACTTGCAAACACATGACATTCAAATATAAGAGAAAACAAATAAGAAAGTCTAGCATGCCTAGATAACTCACTTCCAGTTAGGAAATTTCCCTCGAAGCTTAATACCAATATTATGCTAGCTACTCCCACTTTCAACTTATCCCCAATTCTAGCCTCCTTCCCACACTCAAAACTATCAACAATTAACTCACAAATACTCAAGAAATCTCTCACTTCTCACTACTTGCACTCAACAATGCTTTGCATAGAAAAACTACAACAAAATGGAAGCAAATGAATTCCAAAAGAATGAATGAAAAAGACTAAGAGGTTTCCCTCTATTTATACTAAATACTGAGAAACTTAATGCTACATTTTAGCTTCTCCAATCTCCACCTTTCTCCTTCCTTTTACCACCTCTAAACTACAAACATAAATCCAAAACCAACTTCTATTCTAATCAGGTCGACTAAGCAAGATTGAGTGAAATGTGGTTGCTAAAGGAATCAAAATGCAAACACATATACAATCCCAACAAACTCAGCTTCTACTATATGGCTGAGTTGCCTCAAAAAAACTACCAACAATGGTTATTTTACTAAGTCAAAACATGGCAATGGTTTCCTACAGGTTTTCTACTTCCATTGTGGCTTTTGTTGCTTGCCACAATCTGCTTATGGTGTCTATATTAATGGCTGCCAATCAAATACAATACAAAATCTTTTTACCTTACTGCCAACTCATGGCTTTGACCAAGTTCAATGCTTTTATTTGCTTGTGTGTGACTTTTCTAATACTCAACATATTTGATATTTAAATGCATATTTTTACTTTTACATGACACAACAAATAAGCACATCATTTAGTTTATTAAATTCCAATCATAATGCATTCCGTGTGCTTTATACTATGTGCTCAATATTGCAGCAATAATCACTCTATTGCATATATGAATATATGTGTATTATTTAGTTTATGTTATGTTTAAGTTGTTCACATTATATAAGCATTATATTAATCACTTATCTCACATTACATATGCGTTGGTATCTATTCATACTATTCAATATATATAACCATATATATTTATATATTATAATGCTGAATCATTATAATATATATATATATATCTGTGTGTGTGTGTTAACGTATATATTAAAACCATTCAGTTGCCAATCATATACATATATATTTCAAATGTATATATGTATATTAATATATACGTATGTATGTATGTATACATTATCAAATACATACATATATACATATATATCATTATTTTAACATCTAATAATAAGCACGCGAGCACACACACACACACACATATATATATGTTTATCGATAGGTATATATACAAAGTATATATATATATATATATATATTATCGATAGGTATATATACAAAGAATATATATATATCCTATGTGTATGTTGTATCTGTATATGTGTATATTTAAGTATTTCTACCTACGTGTGCATATACACGAGTTATCATATATATACACATATACATTTAATGTATATATGTATCAATTAACACACACACACATATATAAGCTGAGTCGATTGTTTATGGATGAGAAGTGGCATAGAATGATCCTTGTTTATAGCCTTTAGAAGTTGGTTTTTGGGTATAAATGTGAGGTGTACTCACCTCATTTGGGATATACATTTTCTTATGCTTCATTGCGTTGCTCCATTTCTACTGTATTTTTCATTGAGGGGTTCTTAATTTGGTGAGAGCTATTGTGAGGAAGTTTTAGTGAGATTAGCTAAGAGAGGTTGGTTGCAGATGAATTTAAGAGGAGGCCAAGCTAGAGGTCTAGAGAGTTGACTGGAATAAGCGATTAGCAGGCATGGGATTCTATTCTCTTTTAGTTATTCTTTTATCTGAAAGATTATTTGTTTTGTGTGTTTATTTTGCAATTGCATTAGTTTGCTTGAAATAGAGTAATAGTCTATTTGTTTGTAAGAAAGGAAAAGTCTTGTTGATATGTTTTCCATATAAGTGTTTGTACTTACTCCATAATAAGGAGTGATTGATTATCATCTATAGTATTACATACTAGGATTGATGAATTTGGAATAGCTTGTTAAGTTATTTTATGTAAAGTTGTTTTATGGACTTAGAAAGCTTATGAGTTATACCTAGGGTTAGGTTATCCATTGAAGGGGGGGGGGGTAACTTATGCTTTTTCTTATGTTCATTTGGTAGAGGTACCATTGAGATTTGGGAAGAGGGAATAGGTCAAATATGAGGTTAATGATTACCTATTGAAGGTTTACCTATGCATAGATATAATGGTCTAAAGTTAGAATGAGCTAGGGTAGTGTATGCAAATAGGATCACTGTCACTTGAAGTACTAAGTGAGAATACTTTGGCCAAAGTAGTGTGTTTGTCTTTGGCTCTACTGTCAGTTCACATTTGTATGCATGCTAGATCAGGGTTGTAAGGTCTACAAGTTCTAGTTATGTAGGGCACAACACTAAGCTCAGTATGGTTAAAGTTATGAGGTTAATTCACCAATCTCTTCCTTGAAGGGTAGGGCCATCTATCCAATGATAGATGTGGGGGGGATTGCATATGAGTCCATGGTTGGCAGAAAAGAACTTGATTGATGCTTCTCCTCCTTAGCTGGCAACCAAGCTTTGAAGAAGATTCCTAGAACATTTGTATCTATTGCCTTGAAGCTCGGATGAGCTATGTATGTAATTGTTTACAATATTGAAAATATTGTAACATGTTGATTATTGTATTGGAAATAAAATCAATGAATGAAATTTGTATGTTATTTGTGTTCATTCTTTCTCTCTTTGGAAAAGAATTTTTTTATTGCAATAGTTTGAAACATAGTTTATTTACTTGAAAGTGAAAACTTAGGAAATTTACTTGCATGAACAATTGGCATGTTACACTCATGTACCTAGGGAGAAGTATTCAAAATTGGATAATAAGGTTATGAAATGTATATTAAATGGCTATGGTAGGTGTGAAAGGGCATGAGCTTTAAAATATTGCAATAAAATAAGTTCTCTATAGTCAAATTATTATTTTTAGGCATCTCAAACCTTAAAATATAGTTGAGCAACCCAAGGAAGATGGGTGGTCAATTGTTTAGCTACATACAAAGTTTGAGTACTACACTAGATGTTGAACCAAAGGCCTAGGTTATATCGAATGAGGGGGATAATGCAAAGCTCAAAGAGTTAGGAATAAGAAGTAGAACCTCCATTATAGATTTTGAGGAGAGTCACTCAATAAAGGATGCAACAAAAAATATATAACCCACTTGATTTTAGATGTATATTTTATTTGTTTCACTAACATTGATGAGTCTAAAATAGTTAAATAGGCAGTACAAAAAGATGATTGTGAGTTTTAGAAAATTTCCATGGAAAAGGAGATGGTTGCACCAAAGAATAATGATATACAGGACTTGGTTTAGTTTTCTAAATGATGGAAACCCATTGGATACAAATGGGTGTTCAAAAAATATATTGGGATCTCATGGTAACATCAAAAAGTACAAGTACAAGTGGTTGCCAAAGTTTATTCTCAAGTTGAGGGAATAACTTTCAATGATATTTTTATCCCATATTAAACAAAGTTTACATCTATTAGAATTTTACAACCTTGTGCTACTAATTTTGATATTGATATTGAGAAAATGTATTTGAAGACAATCTTCTTGCATGGTGATCTAGATAAGGACATCTACATATCACAACCTAGGCACCCCATTGAAAAGGGCAAGTATTTTTTTGGTTAAAGAAAATCCCCAAATGGATTAACTAAAACTTTTAGAATGAGGTATAGAAAGTTTGATTCGTATATTTTTGGGTTGGGGTTTATTAGGTCTAGTTTAAACTGTTGTGTTTACTATGAAAAATGGTGATCATTTTTATCAATATCACTTTTTATGTTGATGGCATGTTATTGTTTAGTAATGCTAAGGAAATCATTAGGGACTTGAAATATTAATTTTGAGTATAATTTAAAAGCAAGGACTTAGGGGCTAATAAGTATATCCTTGGGATGAAAATTAGATGAAATGGGGCTTGCAAAAAGAGTTGGATTTGTTAGGGAAAGTATGTTTTTATCTATCTTAAAATATTTGAGTACACTTGCCAATCAACCAGTGACTAACTAAAACTTTTAGAATGAGGTATAGAAAGTTTGATTCATATATTTTTGGGTTGGGGTTTATTAGGTCTAGTTTAAACTGTTGTGTTTACTATGAAAAATGGTGATAATTTTTATCAATATCACATTTTATATTGATGGTATTTTATTGTTTACGAATGCTAAGGAAATCATTAGGGACTTGAAATATTAACTTTGAGTATAATTTGAAAGTAAGGACTTAGGGGCTAATAAGTATATTCTTGGGATGAAAATTAGATGAAATGGGGCTTGCAACAAAAAGTTGGATTTGTTAGGGAAAGTATGTTTTTATCTATTTTACAATATTTGAGTATGCTTGCCAATCAACCAGTGACTATTCCCATTTTTGTGGGAACTAATATTTCAATTGAGTAGCATCCCATGAATCTTTTAGAGAAAAGTATGAGTTTAATTCCCTAAGTTAGTGTAGTTGGGTTTCCATATGCAATGTTCAACACCAAACTACACATTGGCCAAGTAGTGGGAGTCTCAAGTCATTAAATTGGTAATTGTAGATGAGAATATTATGTTGTAGTGAAGAGGATCTTCAAGTATTTGTGAGGTACTTTCTAGTATTCCACATGTCATCATGATGATATTTTAAAGAACCAACACTTAGTGGATATATAGGGTTACATGGATTCAAATTGAGTAGGGGGTATCAATAACACAAGGCATAATAGTAGTTGTGTTAAATTTATTTAATAATTCTATGGTTTAGATTAGTAAGAAAGATATTATGGTTGGTTTATCAATAATAAAGGTATTGTACATGGTAGCTAGTCATATTTATGAGGAGTCTATTTGGATTTTGAGATTGTATTAGGACGTTATACTATACTAAAGAGTAGTTAGAGTTTATTGTGATAATCAATGAGTCATCTTCTTGGCAAAGAACTTGACCATTCACATGCGGACAAAGAAAAATGATGTATATTATCATATTGTTTGTGAATAGGGGAAGATGTGAGGGTATTGTTAAATAAAGCTAATAATATTGACAATAATTTCACAAAATGAATTGACATAGAGAAGTTCATGTGGTGTAGTAAGTCTACGGACCTCCCAATCCTTAATAGATAGTTGATGTTAATGTTATTCCCTTTATTTTTGTAAGGTTTCCAAAAAGTGGGAGAATATTAGGAAAGGTGTTTGAACCTTGAATCCTAATGTTTAAATCCAATTTATGGGTTATAGATATTAGTTTTGGCCCCAAAAATGATCAAACATGCTTTAATTGGCTAGAGCAAGTTATAGTGATGTCAAACTCTCTAGAATTTCTCCACATATTCTATTTGGTCGAATAAGCATATTCTCTATCAGGATTAGCCTCTTGCTTTGTGCTTTCCGAAACAATCTTACTCTTTGTTCAGAAAAGGAGTTTGTAATGTTAGTGATCTTTAGGATTTTTATACTATGAGCTAGTCGTCATGGCAATATATCAAGGCTCAATTTCATCTTAGCAATCAATACAAGGTGTTTCTAATTTTTGTTCAATCTTTGGCTCTAATTGGTTTGACTATGAAGCTATGCACTCCTATCCATTGTAACTTTTACAAAGATTGGCTATGGATGTCCTCTTATCCTTTTCTTTTCTTTCCTTTGAAAAAGGTTTACCTTCAATTGCTTCCAAATTTGCTCTTAAGAACTCGTTTGAACTCCAAGTGGAATTACAGGTTCAATGAGAAATTCTGGGTTAAATTATCTGCTCAGATTTGGAAGTCAAAGGTCAATACAGATGCTCAATTAGTTGCTTCAAAGGTTTTACATTGCAAACTGCCTATTGCTGATAGGTTGAAATGTATGACGATCCTACCAGCTAATTTCCCTTTCTGTCAAAGGAAAGAAAACATAAGGCACACTTTTTGGGGTTTTCAATTGGCTAAGACACAATGGAATATTGTTTTTCATGATTTACCAACTATCTTTGGGCATAATTTAAACTGAAAAGAAGCTCTTCTTGGGGCTGGGTTACATCAGAATATCATTGCAGATGGAGTCAGGCATGTCATTTTATCTAATATTTGGAGGAACAGGTGTAAAGTTGTCTTTACTAACCTCAGTGATCACCAGGGAGTTGCATTTCCATGGCTTTACTCAAACATTTTTTATTGTTTGATTTCTCTTTTTTCTCATCTACAGGTCGAGGCTGCAAAGAATTTATAGGTTGATTTTCAGATTCAACAAATCAAATCCCAAGTGAACCATTTACTCAGCCAAAGAAAGGTCATTGTTACACAAGGGTTAAATTCTTACTTTCAAGATTGATTGGTGTTGCTCAATTCTCATGGCATTATGATCTTCATGTTGCTTCTGTCAAGGTTCTTATTGTTGTGGTTGCTTATTTTGGCAACTGTATTAGCTGTTGGCATTGTAATCCTTTTGTTGTTGCAATCTTGCATATTTTCAGTTGCCATGTTACTGTTGTGATTGTTCTCTTCTGTTGCTAATTTAGGCAGAACTGTTATGTTTCATCAAATATTTTATGCAGTTTAATACTGCATTCTCTTTGTAATTTGCATATTCAATACAAAAAAAAAGGCTTGATCAAGTTCTTGGATTGAAAGGTATGGGACCAAAAAGCTAGGTTCTAACTTTCAAAATATAAAAATATTTATGATGCATAAGATAGTTGGAAGAGGGAGTTACACACATTGACCAACAAAATTAACTAACTTATAACATATCATTATGACTATCATAAAGTATCTTTATAGGGTTTGAATAAGACAAATTAGAGCATCCAATTTTAGGGGACAATCATGACATGTTATGACATTTTTTCACAGGATTTGTCTTGGGATTTAAGAATTGGAAATTGACAATGAGATTTGAGTGTCACTTTTGGGTGGTAATAAGTGACACTTTTGTAATTTCCCTTTAGTGGTTACATATATATTTTTAATCTATTTATTGGATTCTCATGATGGAGTTTATACCATGTATTTATTTGGTTATGTTACGTTGCCAATATTACTCTAGATTTGAGTGTTAGTGTATGAAGGTTGCTTCCCTAGATTGCATTATAATTGAAAATAGATGAGAAATACTTTATAATGAATGGTTCATAAGACATAAGACTTGTTGAAAGTTTTATAGCTAAGTGGGCTCAATTTTGGAGGGAAGTCTATGGTCAAGTGTACTTGAGTTCAATTAGTACTTGGATGGGTGATTTGTTAGAAAATTCAGATGTCTTACCCTTATGAACACCACCTAGATAAAATGAGTACTAAGTGGACCATTAATGCTCATAAGAGATAGGTTCTTATGAACCATGCTATTAATGAAATGTGGGTACATGAAGTTTAACTCAAAAACTACATAGCTAAATCCTTAAAAAACTTCAAATGAATGATCAAATGAGCTTTTATAATGAACGATTCACATGACACAACACTTATTGAAGGCTTTGCAAATGGGATAGAAAGCTAAATGAGCTTGATCTTAGGAGAAACTATATGGTTAAGCACATTTGAGTTAGAGTAATATTTAGATGGTTGGCCTCCTAGAAATTCTCAATGCTTCACCCCTTTAGGCATTACCTAGATGCTATGACTAATAAACAAAACAATCATGCTCATGAGAGATGAATTCCTATGAACTATCACTAATAGGTCAATAAAAATTGGCTCAAAAATTGCATAATTGAATCTAACATCACATAATTTAATACACTAAAAAACACACGATCTATTTGAAAACTAAATGGTGTAAGAACCTATAAAATACATGTTGGTAGAAGTTCTAATTGATCAAATAAAATAAAAATTTAATTAATTTCCCCTTGTTGTGAGAAGGGATCATAGTTAGTGGGGTTAGTTGTAGCTTGCTCTTAAACACTCCACCACTTGCAAGAGGTGCTCTTGGTTGGTTTGATTCGAGTAAATTCCCTTGGCTAGCTCTTGTTATCTTGCTTGGTCCTGTGAATTGAAAAGAAAATATTAATAATTTTTTTTTATAGATGGATGGGACCCTCATATGGACACTCTATACCTTATTGATGTATGGGGTAAACCAAATGAGCAATATCCTCCTCCTCCACTCTTTACTATTACTTTTATTGTGTAATTATTTTATTTTATGTTTTTATGCTTTCTAATGATGTTCTTGTCTAAATCCTAAAAATATGACTATTTCTATTCATTTTTTGAATGTATAACATTATTTTATAAATGATAATATAAGCACTTATTCATTAAAAAAATAAGTATAACATTATTTTATAAATGATAATATAAGCACTTATTCATTAAAAAAAATAAAAAAATAAAAATTTAAAGCTCTCTTCTGTCCTTGTCGGCTTAAGTACTCTTGTGTGAAATGTCTTAACATTGCTTGACCTGTTAAGACAGTCAAAATAGTTAATTCCCCGTGAAGCGGATCGAAGTTGGATGTTACAGAGGAATAGTTAAAAAAATGTTTAATTTGTGATCGAATAATACCACTGGTACGCGGAGTCTAAAGTTTTGCGGAGAGTAATTTTGGTGCATACCGTGATCAGGGATTTGCTTTTCTTTCAGTAAACTACAGCATCATGGTAAGTTTATCTTTTTTCGGATTCATGGATTGATGTTACCAAATCCATGTATTCTCAAGTCACTGGAAATTTAGGGTTATTAGGGCCAGTGCTCTCAGATATTACAATAGAACTGTAAAATTCAATTTAATATTGTTATTATGTAGGCTTTTAGTATGGATAAATTTTGTAATAACAATTCTGGAAATTATATCATTTTTTATTGGTAAATTTCATTTGAGGGCTATCCTTCCATTTAGATGCCACGACCAAAGTGTTCTTGTTTTTGAAAAACCTATTAAGACTTACATCTCTGTTGGGATACGTCACACTCAAAATTGGATGTGGTAGTTTGGAGTACGCCAAATCCAAAATTAGATGTGGTAGTTTACTTGGGTATGCCACATTCAGAATTGAATTTGCCACACCTTAAATAGGATGTGCTAATGTGCCTGGGTAATCACAGCGGGAATTGAATGTGGTAAGTTTATCCGGGAACGCCACACCCAGAATCGAATGTGGCAAATTACCACATTCAATATTTTATATATTTAAACATGTCTCTTGAGGATTTGAATACTATAAAACTCCCAGTTATTTACCACTTGAGCTCATCCCATACTATATTACATCCTTTCTTTTACATGATTATTTTCCAGGTTTTGTTTAAATTCTTTGGTAATTTATTAATTGCCACGTAGTATTTCTGTCTATGTTATTGTTTGATCCGTTGCTGGATTTGATCGGATGAGGTGGAAACCGAAGAACTAAAAATTGGGGGTTTCAGCATGTTTGAACATATTATGTCTCCACTCGGATAATCAGGTTCATAAATTGCTTTGAAAATACATGGCTTCGAGAACATTCCTGAATAATTTGACTTTGATGTGTTGTGATCTATTCAAGCTTTCTGCATTAGTTTGAAGAATGATTACTTATTTAGTTTTTGCTTTCTTGAGGCTTGATTTAGTGACTGTTGCAGTTATAAATATATTTATTTTAAGGTTACTGCAATGTATTTTTTTCGCTTAAAAGAATTCACAGATTCTTTCTCCATTGTTAAATTTGTTGAATTATAAAAACTTGTCTGGTAACTAAAATGAGTACTGAACAGGTTGGGCTTTTCAAACATTCCTTGCCCAATTTGATGTTATGAAACAAGAGATTGGTTTCAATGAGAACATTATAAAATAGAAAAATCAAGGTCTAAGGCAAGTTATAAGAAATTTGAATCTGAACAAACAATAGCAATATTTAGAGAAACACCACAAAAAAAATCATCTGACCCGAATGACATTTCTTTGGAAAATCCTACACATAACACAGTAGCAAATAGTTTTCAGTTGGAAACGTGCCTGTGAAGGGACAGCTCTATAACAAGCGAACACGGTAGGTAGGAAATTTATACAAGTAGGCAGTTCTATCACTCTCTTGTTCCTGGATTGTAACTGACAACACACAATCATGCACAACTTAACATAAAGAGATGTGTATGTGCATGCACATGTATAATGACACAAAGGATCTGAGTTGTGTAAGGAATGTAGCCAAGCTTTTATTTAAAAATTCCATGTTCTTCAAAGTAAAGATAAAATCATGCATATAGTTACGTTTAGAACTGTCATGTTTTGAAAATGGGAGGCGTATTTTCTTTTATACGTTTTCCTATGCAATCTTCATGTTTCTGATCATGGCTTGTTTGGTTGGTTTCAGAAAAAGATATCCTAGTTTTTGGACATATCATGTCAGCACACGAACATATTTGAGAGAACTAAGTTGAGGAATAGTTTCTCGCAAAATTTACATATTCGGACTCGATAAACCAAAAATTCCAACTTGGCAAAATCTTCACAAAACTTGGCATCTTAAAAAATTATTTCAATTTCTTTAAAAACACAAATTATTGCAAAATTTAGTTACAAGTTGTATCAAATGAATCCATAGAATGTTGGGGAAATGTTCCTATTAGTTTTTGAAATGATAATTGATATTTGATATTCGTTATTTACAAAGGAGAGGAATACTCCTTGTTGGCGTAAAAACTAACACTTTTGGAGTGCAGGTTTGTACGGACAGCTATGCACACTGCGTAATGAGTGCTCTTCAAATTAGGAGGGGAAGCTCTCTCGTAGTGCCGGAATGCGTGGAAAAGAAAAGTAATCTAAGTCCTATTTTTTTTGTTCTCAGCTGGAAGAGGCACAAGGTTAAGAAAACCAAGAACGTTGCAGCTAAGGATTTTCTGGTTTCGCAGATCATTAACTACAACTAAGCTAACTACTTTAAATCTATCCAGTTTCCTCAAGAAAACAAAGCATGAGGAAATGGAGCAAGGAATGATTATCTGACGATAAGCGGGTACAAACTTACAACGTGAAGGCAAGGTGGCACAACTATCTGCTTGTCTGAATAGGCTTATTGGAAACAACAATACACGATAAACTAAGTACAGATTCTCAGCTTGAAGGCAAGGTGGCACATCTATCGGCTCAATCTGAATAAGTTTATTATTCACACACATCATACGATAACCAAGAACAGATTCTCAACTTGAAGGCAAGGTGGCACATCTATCAGCTCAATCTGAACGAGTTTATTGAACACATAACATGAAGGATAGCCAACTAGGATAATAAATTGCATTGGCGAGACACGCATACAATCTACGATCAACTAGCCACTATATCTAACTAAGGCAAGCATTCACCATAATAATTGCATGAAACCCGAGTGGCATAACAATTCATTATCATAATAAATACTCATGAACAATACATAACGAGCAATATTGAGGGCAAGGTAGGCACAACATATATTTCTGTGCAAAAGTTATTTACAAATGAGCAAAAGCTCTTATTTATAGACATCAAAAGGTGTAGGGAACCCTAAAATCACCTTGAGTCAACTCGCCTTGCAATGCATGCAAGATTTATTGCTAAACCCTAATAAAGTAAAATATACAGTTAACTTGAAAGCTACCATCAGTTAACCGATACATCTAATCTAAATGGACAATGTGCAAGCATGCACGCCCTTATTTAAAGCAAAGTTAACTGGACACTACCTTCAGTTAACTGGAAACCCTAACCCTAACTCCTGTGAAGATAATCCCAAGGAAGAGATAAGCATGTATGAAGTCAGCAAGTGAACTCAAGACTGAAAGTCAAGTTAACTGCTGCTCTTGATTCTATCCTCGAAACTAACTGCAGGTTCCAACTGGTAGATCACTCCATGTCATCTCGGTCTAACACTTCGACCAAGAACTCATCAATTTCTCTGTTGTCTGGCACTTTGATGCTGTCCAAAACAACAATCTGTTTCTTCAGTTCTCTGTCACTTTCCTTGACTGTATGCATGCATTCTCTAACATCTTTAGTCACCTTTATGAAACTAGCTGAAATAACTGAAATATTCTCCAACTTAGTCGCCATAGGATCTCCCTCAAGGTTATCACGAATTAGCGTTTCGAACTTAGCTTGTACTTCATTAAGATCAGCGTAGGTACCATCTTCACGAAGATAATGGCATAGGATCTGAGTGACTTTGGCGGCTTCGTAAATGGAACGATCTCTATTCCTTTTGCAACTTAATGCTTCATTGTCAGCTGCTCTGATGAAAACCTAAATTAAGACCGATTTGGTCTTGAATTCAGTCTAGTTGAACCGCCTTCTGAAAAACTTGCCCGTTGACTGTGAATATGGCTATGTTCTGACAACTTTATCCGAAAAGCTAAAATGGCTCCTGGTGAGGCTAAAAATACCTGTCGGAGGATAATTTTCACCAAAAATTTTGAGACATGGGTTTTGTCCAAAAACTGATTCTAAGACAACCCACAACGTCAGAATTGTGAAAACACGTTGTTTAGCTTGACATGCAAAGATTCTTCAGTTGAGAATTTTAGGGGTTTTTAGAGCTTCCCGGGGCAAGTTTTCTTGAGAAAATCTGGAACATGGGTTTTGTGCACAATGGAATTCTGAACAAATCCAGATGATGTGATTTTCAAAAAAGATGTGATTTTAACCCACATGCAAAGAAATCTTTGAAAAAAAAAACACAGAGCTTCAGAATGAAGACTACGGGGCAATTTTCTCGAAAAAATCTAAGACATGGGTTTTGTTGCTGATGTTGAAATATGCGAACCCAGATGATCAAATTTTGAAAATATGCTGAATTTCTTTGACATGCGAAGAAATCTAAGACGAGAAATAGAAGAAATAAGAGAGAAGAAAGAATGTTTTATTTGCTCTGCTTCTGTAGAATTCGCCTATCTCTGTTTTGGATTCTAATGAAACCTGCATGCAAACTGAAAACAAAGTCTGAAATCTTCTTCCTCTGATCAATCTGAATCCAACGCTATAAAGAATGCTGAATTCTGACATCTGTAACACCTTCAAATTGCTGCTCGCTCAAGAAGAATGTATGTTTCTAAGCTCGTGGTGAGGAAATAATGGACGCCTAAACTTGAATAAATAGAGTTTCATCACCAAAATTTGTAGCAAATGCATTCAACCTTGAAAATTGCGCTTGGCTTGTGATTGGACCCCAATTTTAGTTAATTGAAACTAAAATAAGCTTAATAAAGCACCATGCTAGGGCGTCCCTTTTTAGTCTTCAGTTGACAACACCATTTAAAGCATCATGCGAATTTGACTTCAGTTGACAATCCTTATTGAATTCGCCATACTTCAAAATTCATTAAATTCACAACTAAGAATTAAAGTGTCCCTTTTCAGAACTGAAGTTGACAATAAGAAGTGAATTCGCCATACTTCAAACTCATGCTTTAAATCTTTTAAAAATTCTAAATAAGGCGTCCCTTTTGAAAAGTTCAGTTAACAATCAAAAAGTGAATTCGCCAACTTCACAATATCATGCTTTAAAAATGGCGTCCCTTTTGAAAACTCCAGTTAACAAAAAGTGAAGTGCCAACTTCACAAAGTCTTCACAATTTCAACCAATTGTGCCATGCATGCAAACTCAAGTTGATTTTCAAGCATAAACTTCAGTTAAGTGAACATGCACACAAGTTAACTCAACATGCAAAGTTGTTAACTGGACATGCAAACTAGTTAACTCGACATGTGAACTAAAAGATCACTCAACATGCCAATATATGAACTAGAGATGACAACCTAGAAATCGTTCAGTCTAACTGAAGTCAGAACTCAAGTTAAGGCCCACCAGTCAACCTCTTTCGAAAACTCAACTTTGACCTCTTAAGGCGTTTTCCAGACTTAGCCAATTTTCATGAAAATTTAGACTTAAACCTCTTTCGAGACCTCTGTTCATCCTCTAACCCTGGCTGACTGACTCCACCGATTGGGTGGCTGACAGGTGCATCGCAGAGCAGGACAAAAACTAATCAAAAGGTACCTTGAGACTGAACCTCATAAAACTAACATCTGAAGGCTCAAAAATCCAAGCGCCCTTTTCAAGAACTGCTCTTTTTCTCAGACTTAGTCAAATTTTCTCATCTCCATCTTGTACGAAGGGAAAAACAAATCCTTCATAACTTCTGATTAACCAATTTTCAGGACTGGATCACAGGTTCACTGCGGAGCTGACCTCATTTTGCATGA
The DNA here is from genome assembly GCA_007258455.2 of Sequoia sempervirens. Classification (NCBI taxonomy): domain Eukaryota; kingdom Viridiplantae; phylum Streptophyta; class Pinopsida; order Cupressales; family Cupressaceae; genus Sequoia; species Sequoia sempervirens. The sequence goes on from VDFB02152703.1 coordinate 63,096, forward strand.
CAGCTGCAAAGGTACATTTCTCCAGAAAACATCATCTGAGGGATGAAAATCAAGGGCACCTTTTTGAAAAGTTGCTCTTTTTCCCCCAGACTTAGCCATTTCTGGAACTAACCAAAATAACATTAAAACTCTGACTGCAGGCCGCTGAGTCATCTTTTGACCTGACGGAGACAGGCAACGGAAAGCTGAACGTAACACGGACAAACTGAATATCTGAGATCATCAAAAGAAGGCATTAAAGGCTTGAAAAGCTCAGGCGCCTTTCTGAAAAAGTGCTCTTTTGCTTTTTTCCTTGATATTTTGACTAAGATTTGACCCTATGTTTGACCTCTGGCTCAGGCACTTCTGCAACTTAGATTCACCCACTGACGAATGCGTCGCGAAGCTTGAACAAATGTGAGATAAACATCTTGGGTGGCATTTAGTCAAAAACCTTCATTTGACACCTCAAAAAGATGGGTGCCTTTTTCAAAAGCTGCTCTTTTTTCTAGTGTTAGCCAATTCTGGCTCTTCCCTCGTTTTGCGCTATATCTTCCGTAACTTGCACGAAACAGGTCCGTTTGACAGGCTTGATAGTCCATTGCGAAGCTGACGTGATGCCGGACAAATGTCTGCTGGAGGTGACAAACCCTAAAAACAGGATCTGTGCCCCTAAAAGATAGGGTGCCCTTTTGAAAATGTGCTCCCCTCTCCAGAGATAGAAAATTTTGATGATTTTCCTTCAGATTTTCACTTTTCTTAAATTTCTTCAGTAACAGACTGACATGACACTAACACCAACTCCATATTTAAAAACCTCAAAAACGACCTTCTGACATCACTTTAACAAGATTAAGACTCAATTAAGCAAAATGCCTTAGTGAAGCAAAAATTTTGGTTTTGGGTACAACACTCCTTATAGAAAGAATTACAAGATGATGTTTCTAAAAAGAAACTGTTAATGTGTTAGCAGCTTCGGTAGCTCCTTCCAGCTCAGCACTTTCATGGAAGACATAAATTGAATGATAGCCGTTGGCTATTCAATTTACATTCATTGTTTTGTATTATACATATCTCATATTATGGCTGACATAAAAGAATTCGAGTTGATCTTTTATTAGAATATATTTAATAGTCATTTGAGGCCGACTATCATTAAAAGTATATTCATGATTTATCATAAGGTGGCCGACCTCTTGTGAAGAGGTGTGAGCATTTATCAAGGCCGACTTCAATAAAGAAAATACGCGATTTCATGGAGGCCGACATAAAGGTTTTGAAGGGACGTGTGTCTCTCATTCAATTTGTATATATTCACTGTGATTCGTCCATTGCAAGGATGGATATCTCTCCAGTTCGGTCGCTTACTCAAGTGCGAATAGATCAGATAATAAAGTGCGAATACATCTAATGTTCCAGTGCGAATACAGCTGATATGCAAGAGCGAATATATCTGTTTGGTGATATCAATCAAGTGTGAATACAAGGTTCAGATTGAAGACCATCCAGTACAAGGAATCAAGTAAAACAAAGTACGAACTTCATACTGGGTAAATAACATAACAAGTGCCGACTTCACACAGTGTAGGGTGATCATCAGTTCGATATCATTAGTCAAGTTCTGTATCATCAGATCATCAAGTGCGGATGATAAAATGTGATCAGAACAGATGACAAGGCGCGCATATGTAAGATGAAAAGGTGCGAATTTCTGTAAATTCATATACTGTCTCTGCCAGGTGCGAACCTTCTATAAGTCTATACTCTGTCAAGAATGAGCTCTTCTCTGTACCTCAATATCAGATTGTGAATTAGTGACAGTTTGATTTTTGCTACTGCATCTGTCAAGAGTTCTAAACATTGGTCTTGAGTTAGACCTAATTGTAAAGTGATCTATTGTTATTACTTATATATATAAGAGAGATCTTTGTTGCTGGGTTTTTTCTCCCTCAAGAGGAGGGTTTTCCCAGGGTAATTGCTGTGTTGTTGTCTCAGATTTTGAATTATTTTCTGTGCATTTAATCTGTTCACCTAAATTTAACAGAAACAATCGTTAACTAAAGCAAACTAAAGCAGATAATAGAAATTTGCTAAAACAAACTAAAACATAAACAAAAGTTACTAAAAGCTAACTGAAGCAAACTAAGTTAACTAAAAGTAAACTATGGACTAACTAAAAGCTAAGATGACCACTAAATATTACAATAATACTTTAATACCCTCCCTTAATGGTCATTGAAGTCAAACAAATCTATACAAAGGGTGAGGAGATCCAAATGTTTGTGACTAACCATCGTTTGTCACAAGACATCTTTAGGACCTTCTCCAAGTTGGAGTTGTTGAAGGTAATTTACTAATTTGCATTCTTTTTTAATATATTTTTTTAATTTTTAATTTTAATTGTTGATATGTGACACATAATTATGATATTGCTATTAGGATTCAACTGTGAGTTGAATCCTGATAGCAATATCATAATTTGATACATTGTGGAAAATACCTCCTACTTATGTGACATGTAATTTTTTACACTATGTTAGGTTGCCGAAACTCAATTGCATCTCACACAATTGTCTTAAGACGACTTGTGAAGGTGCGAGAGGCATTGAGTTCTATGGTCATCAATAGGAGTGTATAGAGGCAATTAAGCACAAGAAGAGGGCAAACAGTAAAAGCATTGATCCTAGACGATGAGTGGTGGGCTTGTGTGGAATATGCTTTGAGTTTCATTGAGCCCATCATTAACATGATCAGGTATGCTGATATAGATTGCCCATGTTTGGGTGAAATTTATGATGGTATGGACTCCATGGTTGAAAAATAAGAAATATAATAGAAGCCAAGGAACATGACCCAACATAAACATTTTTCAAAAGTTTGCAAAAGATCATTATTGATTGTTGGAACAAGATGACCACCCCCTTACAATTATTAGCATTTGCTTTGTCGCCAAAGTATTATAGAAAAGAGATGCTTTCCTTGCCGAGGAGGGTGCCACCATATAGGGATGAAGAGGTTGCTGGTGGCTACAAGGTTGCATTTAAAAGAATATTTCCAGATGAAGATATCTAAAGTGTTGTCTTGAATGAGTTTGGTCTCTTTATATCTTGAAGGAATCATGATGTTTCCACTCTTCGAGACAAATATAGGAAAAATGCTCATGATTGGTGTTACATACATTGCCAAGGCTCTATTTACTTGCAGCCTCTTGCAATTAAAATTCTCTCAAAGTATATATCTTTTTGTTTTTTATTTCTCTCGTTTTTCATTCACTGCTATTATCCTATATATTATATTTTACAATAATATAATTTAATAATTTGTTTTGTATTTATAAAATTAAATGCTAAATGTTGTATGCAAATTCAATAGGTTGTGATTTCTTTAGCTGAGTGGAATTGGAGTACATACTCGTTTATCCACTTGATTAAGCACAACCGTTTGAGTGCGATAAAAGTTGAGGATTTGGTCTATGTACATTCCAACCTTTGTCTCTTGTCACACAAGACACATGAATACAATGAGGGTGTGACAAAGAATTGAGATATAAGTGATAGGGTAGGGTTGGATGGAACACTCACTATTCCATGCTTTGGGTCTCACCTTGGCGAACCCCGTTGGTGTCACTCTCCACCACCTTAACCTATAGGTCCTAATGCTTGTTAGGCACCCCTGGTTCTCTTGGCCAACCCTACTATCATCTCCATTTCCCTAACCAAGCCAATCTTGGTGCTCTCTCTGCCATTCTCTCCTTAGCCCTTAATCTTCCTAAAGGCTAGCTAAATCTCCAACCTTCACTAATTCGATGCAGGGGTGTGTGATGTCTCCCGTGGCTTCAAGACCATTCCCCTAGGGTTCTTGATCATCCACCAATCTCCAATTCTCCATCGCTCTCACCAAACCCTCTCCTAGGGTTAGAAAAGGCTACAAGCCCTAGAGCCCCAACTAGGCCTCCTAACCCGAGAAAAATGGAGAGTGTGCCCAAATTCTCCAAATTCTCCAAATCTTTTCTTGGGATTCGTGGTGCCCTTGCCCACACCTTGAAGATTTTTTTTGGGGTTTGGAGCCTCCACTGCCCGTACACTGCTCCAACCCTTAACTTAGCAAATTTAGGCTTGTTTTAAGCCAATTTCTGACCTCCTTGAGATCAGTTAGTTTGTTTGCGACTTCCCGGTTTGTGTTAAGCCTCCTTCTTGTTACCAAGCCTCTGCAAGGCATTCCACATCCTCTCCACACCGTGGTTCACCAGGAGATTGGCACCCCTGCAACCTTAGTGCTCTGCACTCTTTGACTATCCTAGCCGGGCATTGCCAAGCTCGTCTAGGAACAGTCTTTTGCCATGGATTCCTGAATCCTAAGGACTCCTACCTCTACCTTATGTACAAACATGGAGTCTAGCCTCCGTTTCCAAGAACCCATACACCAGGTACAGGGGAAACACGGTCTAGAGCTCCATCTCTGCCGGTCTGACAGTCAGAACAAAAATTGCAAGAAATGAACTAACCTAACAAAAACAAATGCTTGAACCGATGCAACAAGCTAACTACTGAACGAAACAATGCCTGAAAAGGAATTACACTACCTACTCTACTCTCAACATCTGATCAAACCATCAATGCATAAATCCAAAACCATAAACCAGAAGATGTTCTTCAATATCACAGTCTTAATTGCACTCCATGAAAATATTACAAATCAAAAACCAACCAACCTTGCTCTTAGCTCGAGCAACTCCTTATAACTCCTCTCCAAGGTAGTACCAATCCCTTGGGTCGGACATTTCCATAATCAAGTGGCAAAAGGTGCAAAATGTCCCATTTTGCCACCTTTGCCAATTATTGCTAACTCCTAAACAACTAAGAAACACGAGTTACAAACTCCCTCCTGATCACTCCTGATCAAGACAAGAAAACACTCTAACTCAAATTCCAATGGTCATCATGACCTTCTTAGAAAAGCATTTACACTAAATTTATCCTAGACTACCCATAGCCTAGTGTTTCCTAGGTGCTCCTGCACCATTCTCCCCCCCTCTACACAAACTCTAAGGAATGTTAGGAGAGGGTAATGACACATCTATGCCCTGCCTCTTGAGTTGAGCTTCATCCATCCATGTAGCCTCAGATTCATGCTTATTCCTCCATTTGACAAGATGCTCCATGTATACCTTGTGTCTTGTAGTCTTCTTCACTCTTGACTCCAAGATCTTCTCTGCCTGAGGCTTGTCTTGATTAGGTAAGGATATATTGCTGATGTCCTTGAAGATCTCCTTACTGTTCTGATCCACATCATTGACTGACCCCTTGTACTTGATCAAGTCAGCTATATTGAAAACTGGTGAGATTCCTAAACCGGTAGGTAACTCTAACTTGTATGCATTTTTACCATACTTGGCCAATACCTTGCATGGACCCACTCTCTTCATCTGGAACTTGGTTGATGTACCCTTCTGTAACCTTGATTTGTTGAGGTGGACCATGACATAGTCTCCTATTGCAAATTGCACATCTTTCCTTGACAAATCTGCCTTCTCCTTCAACTTTTGTGTAGCCTCGGTGACTGTCTTCTTTACCTGCTCTTGAATCTCCTTCATGGTTTGACTTAAGTCCTCTGCATGTCCACTTCTATGTTCCATAGCTCCAAGATCTCTGACCTCACACACACCTCTTGGGTGCATCCCATACACTATTTCAAATAGACTCTTCCTTGTAGTCCTGTTCACGCTGTCATTGTATGCATACTCAGCCTGTGAGATGACCATGTCCCATGTCTGTCCATACTCCTTAGTTAGGCATCTTAGAAGGTTACCTAACACTCTATTAACCACCTCAGTTTGTCCATCAGTCCGAGGATGGTAAGCTGATCCAAAGGATAAATTGGTACCTAATCTACTCCATAGAGTCTTCCAAAAATGACTCATGAACTTCACATCTCTGTCAGAAACAATACTTAAAGGTAGTCCATGGATCCTTACCACTTCCTTGAAGAAAAGATGAGCTATGTAGCTAGCATCATGAGTAGTTTTGCAGGGAATAAAATGACTCATTTTGCTAAATCTGCCCACCACTACATAAACACTATCACAACCTGCCTTGGTCTTAGGGAGTCCTGTTGTGACCTTTTCACACATCGCCCCATTCAAGATGGGGACCCCCTTATTTTTGCTCCGTTCCGATCTTTTGGCTTGGGTTCTCTCTCTCTCTCTCTCTCTGTCTCTTTTTTGGTGTCCGTCTCTCCGGGGGTTGTGTCGTCATTGAGCTTAAACGTGAAAATATTGGCCAAGTCTAAAATTAGGGTTTCATCTTTTCTGGTCAATTCAAGGTCAAGTAAAGTCAGTAAATTGAAAATTGAACTTAACAATGTTGTCAGCAGGCATCCAGCGGGCTTCCAGCCAGTTTTCATCAAATTCTGAGGTACTTACTATTTTTAGTAAGTCTGCAATTCTGGGCAATTTGTCAGCATTTTTGAGATTCGATCATCACACGGCATTCAGAGTATACCAGACTGCTTGCATGCCAAATTTGAGCAAAAACGGACAACTTACTATTTTTAGCAGTCTGGCTTCCAGGGTGATTTCAGGGTCCAGATGCAGAGTTTTTCTTTGCATGTTTGGATATTCCTTTTGGGTTTTTCGAGACCTTCGCACGATATAACATGCAAGACGAGATGATCACTTTCAGGATTCAGCCTTCCGAGGCTATTTTTAGGGTTTGCATGTCGAGCTTTTCTTTGCATGTCGGGTGATTCCTGATGGGTTTTTCGAGAGCTTCGCGATGGTGTGACATGCAAACGAGGATTCTCACTCAAAGAACTTGCTATTTTAGGGTATGTTGCCAAGAATTACGCCTGATTCGCGGTCGAATCGCGAAGCGAAGACAACGAGGATCTTTTGATACGATGCGGTGCAAGTTAGGGTTTCCAAATTGAGCCTAAAATAGGCATCAAAGTCAAAATCTTCAAAATCCGATGTAAACCCATCGCATCAGCGTTCTTCGTGCTATCTCACGGTGAAATTCGTGTCAAACGGAGCACTTACTATTTATAGTAAGTCAAATTGAAACTGCTAAAAATAGTAAATCAAAGCATGCGTCGGTCTGCAGCAAGGTCACGTGGTGAGGAGCGCCTCATCAAAATTTCAAGTCGATCGGAGCAATGGGAGCTATCAGAAATAAGAGCTGACTATTTATAGTAAGCCACCTTCAGAAACAAGCTATAAATAGCAGGGTGACTAAAAGTGGCAGTGTCGACAAGTTGATAAAGTCAGGAGGATGCTACGTTTGAAATTTCAAGCCATTCCGAGCTTCAGAGGCGCAAATTCAGAGAACTTACTATAAATAGCAGGGCACGTAAGCTGGCGAGGGTGATAGAAAATTTTCTAAGTCCAAAACTTCGTCCAGCAGGCATAGGAAAATGCGCCCAGTTGATGAGGAGGCATTAAAATTCTAAGTTTGAACTTCATCCAGTAGACAGGCCTAAATGCGCCAAGTTTGAAAAAGGTCAAACAAAAGTCAAAGGTTTTCATCCTGCTCAGGGGTCCAAATGTGCCCAAGATGAAAGAGGGAAAGTTGAAAATTTTTCTAAGGCATGGAAATCCGCCTCACCCTCCAAAATGCGCCCATCCTCCACCATGGGCAAAATGCGCCCAAAACACAAAGGAGTCAAAGTGGTCAAAGATTGTTCATCCTTCTCCAAGGCTAAAATGCGCCCAAACTAGGCCATGTAAGGACAAAACATGGAAGCTGAAAGGTCACCCAAGGACGTTGGAGATTGTTCATCCTTCACACACATCAAAATGCGCCCAAGGTAGGAGAGGGTCAACGAAGTCAAAGTTTCTATCCTTCATCACATGCAAAATGCGCCCAACTTGCAAACTTGTCCTCCTTAGGGGGTAAAATGCGCCCAAATCATGCATGTCAAGACGAAATAAAGAAGGTGAAGGGTCACAAGGCGTGGTGGCAAGTTTCATCCTCCTCCTACAAGGAAATGCGCCCATGTTTCAATGTAAAAGGTAATTAAAGGTGGTAATTAAGGTGAAAAGTTTACCAAAACGTGGTGAGAAGTGGTAAAAGGTGGACGTTATCCTCCTCTACACTAAGAATGCGCCCAAGGTGGTGGGCCTTAGTGAAAACTTTGCTAGGCGTGTGAAGGGAGTTATAAGGCGTTGGAATTTCCTAAGGCGTGGAAAATATTTGAAGGGGTTAAGAATAAAGTGTGATGTGCGCCTAGGAAGGGAGTTATAAGGCGTTGGAATATGTTAGAATATATTTCATGGCGTTGAAAATAAAATGTCAAGTGAAGTATGCGCCAATGTTTGAAGGGAGTTATAAGGTGATTTTAAAAATCTTGAAGGCGTTGAAATGTTTTGAAATGTGCTAAGCGCCTCAAGAGAAAATAAAATATTTTCTAAGTGTAAAAAATTCTCTAAGGCGTTGGGCTTTTAAATGAACTTTTTCTAAGTGTGAAGTGATACGGGATGAGGTGAAGATGAAATGTGCAAGGCGTGCCGGGAATGAAGTTGATATAAAATGTTCTAAATGAAGATTCCTCTCCACTGGCAATCAAATTTTTTCTAAGGCAAGTTTTCAAAAGTGCAAGAGGATTTTAAAATATTTTCTAAGGCAAATTTATTTTCCTTGGAAAATACGCCTAGAGCTTCAAGTTGATGAAAATTCTCAGAGCACGAGCAACTTTTCTCAGTGATGGAGTCAAAGATGATGATAACGCAAGGTGATTCAATTTTTCAAGAAGTCTGGGCAACACAGAGTGATCACAGGCGAAGAACGAATTTAAATGATGGAAATAATAATTTTCTAAGGTTCAAAATTCGAAAAATTAAACGAACCCGTTCGTTGGGTACCCATGAATTCGAGACATTCTGACGAAAATTTTCTTCTGGGTACCGGACGTTTGCGATGATGAATGGATTTCCAAATCTTTCAAGCTTCGCCGACACTTTTTCAGTGAGGAATTTAATCAGTGCTTGAATTATGAATTTTCCTAAGGGAGAATTTCAAATTTTCTAAGGCAAACGTAAATAAAATGTGTTTTCAAAGTGAATTTTCTTCAAACGATGAATACGAAGGGAGTTGCCTAGATAATTGTGATTAAATTCTTCGAAGATGAATTTTCCAGAGCAGATGATGAAGTTAAAAATTCGAATTCAAGTGACAGAGCTCCGGCTGGTGAGTTAAAAGAAGATGAATTAAATTAAATTTTCGAAAGCAAAATCCAAGGCGCCAGTCAAAGTCAAGTTTCTAGAAGAATAATATTCCCGACGACTGGAGACAAGTGTCAGGAACATCAGAGAGGGAAAATTCGAATTCTTGAAGTGGAGTAGTGGAGTTTAATGGCACTGGCTAAAATTAACGTCTTCTAGAATTCGAATTCTAGCTATAAAATGGAGAAGTTTTTCACTCATTTTCACAACTGGAGAAAGGCAAAGTTGCTAAGTCTGACTGTTGCTTGGAGAAGTTCGAATTTTGCTAAAGAGTGCAAGTTGCTGAGGAGGCGCATTTGAGAGTTGCTGAGAAGAGGACGCCTTAAGTTGCTGAAGTTCGAATTTTGCTGAGGAGTGAAAGTGAAGAAAGGTACGCCATTGCTAAGGAGGTTTTTGCTGAAGTTCAGAGTTGCTTGTGCTGAGAGTTGAAGGAGGTACGACTTTGCTAGTGGCTGAAATCTGATTCATTGCTAAAGTAAGTACGCCGGTTGCTAAGAATTTGGATTCGTACTTGCTTATATTAATTAAGCTTAGTGAAGTAAAACGCCATTGCTGAAGTAAAGTTGGAAGGGACGCCTTGTATTGAGATGAAACATTGAGGAACTTTTAAAGTACGAACTTGCTAGTGTGGGATTGCTGATTGCTGATACGAAGTAGTTAAAATTGCTGATTGCTGATACAAGGTCATTCAATTTGCTGATTGTGAAGTGAAGTTGTCAAAGTTCACTTAGAAATCTGTTCTAAGTGTCGGAATTCGAATTTATTCGAGAGAAGAAGCTGAGGTTTGCAAACATAAAAATTATTGCAGCTTCTAGAATCCGACTGCAGCCCCTACAATGCCTTATTTTATTTAATTTAATTGTTGATGAATGATTGTTATATTGCAGATGGCTGAAGCAAGGACAACCGGAAAGGACAATGGTGCCTCAAGACAGGCTACGATCAAGAAGCTCAGCAAGACATTCATGCCAGAGTCGAAGTTTATTTCAAAGCTGGGCAAGTTGACAGACACCAATTTAGGCTCCGTCAACTTGGAGGCCTTCAAGAACAGGCTGTTCGGGATTGGAAGTCATCGGGCTTCGGTCACTTCGCACAACATCGTCCGAAGTGGATTATATGCAGCTGCTGGTTTTCCGCCAGCTATTCAGTGTTCGGAGCTTATAATGGAGTGCGCCAACTGCTACGAGAAAGAACACCGGTCGATCATGTCACCAGATGGCCAAGTACTTGCCAATCTCACTCCGGCAGCCATTGGTGAAGCTTTCGGGATCCCGGTGCATAGAAACATGATTTACAAGTCCGGGGAAGCCCGGCCCGGTGAATCATATACGCTTTTGAGCGGTGCATGGATACAATTAACACTCGCTGAATTGAGCACTCTAAACCATCGTCTTGAAGTTCTTTGAAAGCCGAATCCTTAGCCGAAGACCTAAAGCAGAATGCTTGTGATCTTATCATGTTCTTTGAGTCGGGTAGTCGGAGTCTTATATTTTTGAGCCTTGGATGTTTTACATCAACTGGTGTTAGAAGGAAGGATTATGTCAATTGTTTTGAGATGATCAGCAACAATAGCACATGAGCAACTCGACTTCGCGAAGGACTAAAACGTTACACATGAGCTCCTATCTTGTTTACATGTTGTACGAATGGCGAGGTACAGAGGAATTTCTTACAAAGAGACCCATGGTTGTGGCTCTCACCAATTCCAAGATCCATGGCGTGTACGGTTGCACAGCCGACACAACCCACTACAAGCGTGTCAGCGATTCATTCCCCATGTACATCAAGGGCTACTTGGGAGAGATTACATCCACATAATTTCTAGAGATGCCCGGGGCGATTGAGAGGGGTATGGGTGCTGGTTTATATACAATTTCCGAGATTTTCATACATTAGGCTGCAAGGATTTTCTTCATACCCATATAGGCTACCTAAGTACCCAACCGATAAGATAATAATGCTAGAGGTAGCTAGACAGTTGCTTGCCTTTGACAAAATCCAGAAGAAGAAGAAGAAAGGGGGGATAGAGTTTCCAATTGTGATGGGCAACTCGGATGAGGTGTGTCCTTCGATACAGGCAGCTAGAGAAGCTGAAAGTGAGCTTCAATTTTATCATTTCTCATATCATACAAGCCGACAGCATTATGACCCGCACCATAACATCAATTGGGTTCTGTCGGAGGAGTTCAAACATAAGGCCACCATAGAAGATTATTGGGCTGATGCAGTTGACGAAATTGAAGTAAGGAAGAGAATGTTCTCTCGGTTGCCGATTACTCTGATCAGGGAGTGTGAGGTAGTTCCAGTTCCGGACCAGGTCAATGAGGACATGGATGTTGTTCATCCAGACTATGCAGCTGTTCGGGATACTCCACTTCCGCCTATAGATTGGTCAGAGCCCGAGGTTGCTGATCTTGATACTCTTTCCATCCCAGTTATGACATTCACCAGGGCTTGGGTTGATAGACGGGTGGCTTGATTGAAGGTGGGTCAGTACCTTGACCTACAACGATGGGAGATCACAGGACGCCCACCACAGGAAGGAAGAAGCAGATCACACGGGGTCCAGAGTCCAGAAAGAAAGAATTAGTTCAACCAGAGCCTCCACGAGTCACAGTGGCAGTACCGTTGGAGACACGTTCTCCAAGCATACAGGAGGTGTCTTTGTTTGCTGATCAGAGAATTGCAATGAATCAGGTACCAGAGATACAGGATGATATTCAGCCTCCACGGAGGGAGTCAATTGGCCAGAGTGCCAATGTACCTGTTAGGATTGATCAGCAGGATGATGAGGGGACCATTACTGACCCTCAGTTTCAGCAGGAGATAGAAGCGGCCATGAATGATGGCGATGATGATGATATAGTGTCAGGTGACACTCAGCCACTCGAGGACAATGAGCCTCGCCAGAATGAGGAAGAAGTGGAACAGGTTAGAGAAGTCGAGGCACAGGAGTAGCAGCCCTTTGATATATTATACGAGGTGCCCGATTGGCTTAGAGACAGAATGCGAAGAAGCCCGAGTGAGGAGGTTGATCCAGCAGTTGAGATGGAAGAGTTTTTGAACCGGATCAGTGCTCCTCCATAGAAGAAGGCAAAGAAAGTTTCGAATCTCCAGCGATGAGGATGGCTCTCGCTGCTTCCGTTCTTTGTCCCACCCAGTCCGAGTGTGACCCGAATGAAGCGGCTCGAAAATTATGTGGTCACCACTCTTGACTTGGGGCGCCCTCACGGTGCTTTCGGTGTTGTTGAGAGGTGTGATAACTCCTTCACTTACCCTCAAGGATAGATTGTTCAGAAGGAAGGAAAATATAAAGAAGTTGAAGCTTGAGAACCGGGGCCTTGATTGGATCTACGTTCGGTTGTCTGGTTCGAGAGGCCAGGATGTACCGGTATTAGAGCCTCGGCCAGAATATTCCTAGAGAGTCGATCAGCGGCTTAGTAGAGTTGGGAGGATGGCCGCGGGGAGGCGGAACAAATGGAGTCCACGGGGAGTTAAATGCTGAGGCAATGAGAAATTTATGGAGGGACCTATCCTTTGCTTTTCAGCAGGCCTCTTCTATTTTGACACGGATGGATGCGGTGGATCATGCTTGGGGCGATGCCTCTATCTATCAGAGTAAGGTGATCCAGCGTCTCGAGGTATTGAGGCATGTACCATTGCAGCTGCTGATTGATGGAGGTGTCATTCAGGCGAATGACCGATATGATTTCTCTCGGTGGTATTCTTCGGCTATCACAGGGCGTGGCTTCTTCGATGCAGCACAGGCAGATTCAGCCAGGGTACACAAGGCCATGGCCAATATCATAGATGGAGTTCAGAACACTTTCGAGGCCATATTTGCTAGGCGGCTGAATCCAGATGAGATAAATTTTGATAATTTGAGGGGTTTGCTGGTTCCCTTCTTCGCAGATGTTAAGACCTTTATGCGAGATGACTTTGAAAATCTTGCTACATTCTCCACTTGATCGAGAACATGGGACTCATTAGCGCGGAAAATCTTGTACAAGACACGAGCTTTTCGGTCCGCGGTGTTAGAGTTTCAGTTGGATTGTGTTCCGCCTATTTCAGTTCATGAGGTTGAGGCCGTACTTAGCAAATTTGTTGAGTTGGCAGTCAGAGAGAAGGCCAATGGGAACACACTACTGGACGAAGATCTTCTAGAAGACTGAATATGGAGCATTTATTGCATTTGCTATTTTTGGGAGTGAGTGGGAATCTTTGCTTCATTTAATGTACCACTCCCTATTCTGGCAGTTTTTAGGGTTAGGGCTGAGGTGGCACGATTCTGGCCACTCTATTGATTGTAACCCTAGCCGTCCTTTGGGACTTGGCTAGCTATAAAAGGGGGAGTCCCCCTCATTTGTAATTCATTAGAATCAGAATATTAGAAGATCAGTTAGAATCAGAGTAGACATTGAGAGAGCTAGATAGTGTAGTATTGTAGAGCATTTTGCATAATTTGGAGAAGAAAGAAAGTTTTCCCTTTGAAAACTTTTGGGGAGATTGTTGTGTAACACATTTTATGATAATAGATCTTTTCATTGATGATGAAATTCGTCTTGTCATGAAATGCTAGCAAGGTTTCTTCTTCCTTTCGTATCCAAGTAGATTAGATTCATGCAAGTAGCTTACTTCGGTGTGTGGTGTTTTATTGAGATAGCTTCACTCTATTCCATACCACTAGCGGCTTGTTGATGATGAGTCTGCCTTGCGTGGTCAACTGGACATTATCTTGTGTTTAACTTCGGTTATGGCTTACATACTTATATGCGTTGTTCTGATGGTGTACGTATGTTAAACTATAACTTGAACACCTTTCGCTATCCCCTTTGAAGATTGCACCGATTTTGCTGAGGCTGTCTGACGGAGGCTAGGTGAAATCCGGTTGAAGTTTATTGAGACGAAGCCCCACATACCCTGCATTTAGAATAGAGTATAAATTTCTTAGCCCCTTTCCCTCTTACTTTCCGTACTTTCTGATTAGTTTTAGGGGAGAGAGCACATTGCCAAATCATACACGTAAGAATTCCCCTTTAATATCATACATTAGCTGCTGACTGCAAGAAATCTGGACAATTGTGTAAGTTCCCTCGTACGAACACAGCAATACACATCAACCAAACTGGGTCTATTCGCACTAAAGGAACCTTGGAGTTGAACATGCGAACTTTCTCGCAATCTTAGCGCATGGAATACTTTGATCAAGAGAGAACGGAGTAGCCCCAAACTATTTTGTTCTTCGGCTGTTTGGTATGGTCACAAAAACCGCATCAACAGAGAAAAACTGGCGCTAGAAGGAGGGCCTTCAAGGATTCTTCGCAGTGAAGCAGTCATTTTTAAATAAGAAGGGATTTCATTCAAAAGGAAATTCATTGGAGAAAGAAATTATCATGAGTAAAGATGGTGCTACCACATAGAGAGATATTCCCAGTGTTGCAGCCGAACTTGGGATTCAACGACGACCAGGAGGACATTCTTTCAGGATTGAACAATCTTGCTTGCAAAACGAAGGGGAGCTACGCCCAGTACATGAGAACTTGCTTCGTGTTGGAGGAAGAAGAAGAAAAGGCCATTGAAATTCAAGTTGCAATTGAAAGGAATTTGCTCGATCAAAGACATCCACTCGCTCCTCTTCCTCGCCGACAGTAATCAATTACATCCTGGATCGCATCAGCTCATTCTCACCTGATAAGTTGAAAAGAATTCTGAGGTCCACGCCAAGCTCATCCAAAGATTTTGTGGAGTTAGAATTACCTACTCGAGCAAGGAAGAAGAAAGAGAGCCGTTCAAGCGAAGAAGTGTTTTCAAACGAAGAAGCTCAGTCTAGTGAAGAAAGCGGAGAAGAGATTACAAGTTTGTTCCGAACTCCACCAAGTATCTCAAGGTTTGCTCAACCTAAAGCCGTTCAAGTTACCACACCAGTGTTTGTTCAGCAACAACTAGTTCAAGTTACTACAACTCCAGTAATTGTATATCAGAGGAGATATCCAAATCAAGCAATGGCCCAACCAGGAGGCCAACCCGCTCCTAACGGTGCTACTTGGTTAGTCACCAATCCATCTCCTCTAGAGTTTGCAGACTACCATGACATGCCAAAGAATCCAGAGCATTTCTGCACCAAGTACCAAGTCCATGATCCGAACCGTTCTGCAGAGGATCACATCAAGATGTTTGAAGATCATTTGCGAAATAGACAAATTGCATACGCGGATGTGGCGTGCAGATTGTTCCCATATTCCTTGGGAGAAGAGGCTCACTTTTGGTTTATACATTTGCCAGTTGGGTCCATCAGAACGTGGGAGCAAATGAAAGAGGCTTTCATTGGAAAGTTCGGTATTCCTATCACCCCAGTAGAGCTCTTCCGTCAATTCACAGAGGTAAGAAGACAAGACAAAGAGCCTATTCATGCCTTCAACAATAGATTCCAAAAGGCTCTCACAAGGCTACGTACTCCGTACATGGTTCCCGATGCAAGGGAAAATTATTATGCAGCCTTGGATCCATTGACTGCTATGTTTGTGAGACAAGCTCATCCCATTCCAGCAGATATGAATCAAGCATATGCTAAGGCGGTTGAAGTAAGTCAGAATATGGGCCAAAACATAACTGGACCTTCTTTGTACACTGGCTTGGTCACCACGAATAATCAGATGCAGACTCTTACTCCAGCATGGAATCAGCAAATTCCAGCGTTGAATCCAGTTCCGCAACCTGCATATCATGTTACACCACCATCAGACCAGTTAGTTCTCCATCCTGGGATACCTTTATCTCAGACTCCAGCTACACAGCCTGTCTACCTCCAGAACACGGTACCTGCAACAAGGACACAAGAGGAGAAGGATGAAATGAAAGAATTAGTAGAACAAATGAAAAGGCTGTCATCTGAGGTAACTCACCTCAGAAATCAAAATAACCAAATGCAATCAATGATAAAGAATTATCGGGCACATCCAGGTGCCAATCGAGGATATCACAATAATCCTCAACAGCATCAAGATGCCCATCAAGGACATGGACACGACAACAGCCATGGGTATCGAAATAATAATCAAGGATATCAAAAGAGGTCCTGGAATACTGGACCTAACAATGGAGGAGTTCCATCACCACTAGATAACCCGCCGCCTCCAGAAAGTCGTCCCAAGGACAGAGTATTTTTGGCAGAAGCTGCTATGTCAGGATGGTGTCGGCTTCATAACACAAGTCAGCACTCAGAATTACAATGCCATGAGTTTCAAGTAGCAGCTGATATCTTTAAAGGAGAAGTGAAAAGCACGGAGGGTACTGAGAATCCTCCGACCACTGGGTATGAGATTGTACCAGTGCAAAGATATGACCAGGCACTAATCATAGAAAGTGTCAATCTTGTGTCCGAATATCAAAACTACGCGCCACCGGAAGCTAATTATAGATTTCCACCAGCTTCGGCTAACGGTCCCGTGGAGGCGCCAGATACTCAAGTTTATGAGGAGGCCCAAGTTTATTCAGAGGCTCAAACATATTCAGAAGTTCAAGGTACTTATTCAGAGGAGCCATATGACCAGGGTAACTACATTTTCCCACCTCTCGATAATAGCGTGTTGGTAGAAGGAAGTAGAGAGGTGCAAGCATTCCAGACTTCCGGAGGAGCAGCACCTAAGGTGTACCAGAGGACTTATCACCAGAAAGAGCCTTTGACGTCCTCTATTCCTCCGAATAATTTTGCAACCCCGCCGAATCCAAATGCGAGCAATAATCCGAATTTGCCTCGGGATTCTCCAGAGTATAGACAACAGAACGTGATGCAGAATAGAAATGGACAACAGACTGTCCAGCAACAGCCAATCCACGTGATGCAGCGTCCTCAGAAGGACAATCTTCCAAGAGAAGATATGAAAAGATTAAGTTCTTATGTGCTAGAAGAAGTTAAGAAGATAAAGGTTAGTCTTCCCTTGTATGAGTTAATGAAAATCTCTGAAGTTAGAGACACAATTTTGGGAAGCTTATATGAAACACCAGTTGCAAAAAGTACACCTCAAGAAACACCTAGTTCGTCAAGGAGTCCTCAAATCAATGCACAGTCACGTCCCGTGCAGAGCGCGAATATGGTAGAAGAAGTGTCTTACGCGCCATTCAACGCTTGGGAAGCTCCACAGCAGTCGCAAGGTTTTGTGGGGGTAGTACAAGGATCTTCAAGTGAACCGGAAAAGCTAAGAACTGAAGATAAAAGAAGAGTTAGATTCAATTTGCCCACAGAGCAAAAACAAGAGCAGACGCAAAGGGTTGCCCAGGGCAATCAAGTTCCATTGGATAAGGGAAATGAAAAGAATGAAAGAAAGAGCATTGTACCCGAAGAAAGGAAGAAGCCAGTTGTCTTCTACCAGGGGAAGGATGAGCCCGCCCCGTTCTTGGTGTCAGTTAGAATCTTTGGAAAGTTATTGCACAATTGTTTGATTGATTCCGGTGCTTCTAGCAACGTCATGCCATTGAAGGTGTGTCAAAGGTTGGGCATAGTCCCGTTGCATACCACCAAGAAGGTGACTCAACTAGACAAGACCGAAGTACCAGTGGTCGGGGAGTTAAATAATATTCATATGCAGTTGTCAGCTGATCCCCGAATCCAGAGCTGTATTGACATATCAGTGGTCGACATACCGGATGGGTATGGCATGTTGCTGAGCCGGGACTGGGCAAGAAAATTGAATGGGTACATTGCAACGGACTTCTCCCACATGTGGCTTCCATGGAAGGGAGTCCCAAATCAGATCAAGGTCGAGAGTACACCGAGATTGAAGCTGATGATCACGGAATATGGAGAAGATAATGAAATCATGTTTATAGAGACTGACTTAGGCTCATATAGGCCTGTCAAGCAAGAGGTATTGATGCTGCAAAATGCAAACGAGGGAAAATGTTTGGAAGAAACCACGAGCTCCACCGAAGTGTTGATTGAAAGTGACTCAAGTGATAGTGAAGGTGGAGGAACCTTTGAGAACTTCAGGGATTTTGTCCTGAACAGTGTAAGACAAGAAACAGAGTTAGGGAAAGATGCTTCCATTAAAAATTTGCTGCTCCCCAACTGGTGCAGAATACACGAAGCATTTCATTCAGAGATCACTTGTGCCCTGTGCAAGGTGGCACTAGAACAAGTTGCAAGGCTTGTTCCCCATACTCCATTACAAGAAGAACATCATGAAGAAAAGGAGATTTTAATAGAATATCAAAAGATGAATGAAGAGAATAGTGTTTCAAGAAGTGATACGACTCAGTCAAAAGTTGAAGAAAAGACTTCAGAGGTCTGCAATCAAGAAGAGACACGTGTTCAGTCTCCCAATACTCCTACAGAGAATCAAGTGTGGACTTTAAGGTTCGATGGATCAAAGTCCAAGAAGGGAAATGGAGCAGGGTTTGAATTGGTTAGCCCAACAGGAGAAGCTTATTTGGGTTCCTATAGGCTCCAGTTTTCATGCACCAACAACGTTGCTGAATATGAGTCCTTGATCCATGGATTACTCCTTGCAATTCAGAAAGGAGCTAAGATTGTACATGCCATTGGAGATTCTGACATTGTGGTCCGACAAGTAAGGAAGCAGTTCGCCTGCCATGACAAGAGATTGAACCGTTATCGGAACAGAGTTTGGGACCTAATAGAGAGTTTTGATGCATTCAACATAAAGCAAGTCTACAGATCTAAAAATACCGTTGCAAACTCTTTGGCACAAGCTGCCAGTTCTTTGGAACCTTTGGCAATGGAAGGATTGAAGAAGTTTACAGTAGAGTTGGTTTCAACCCCGGCGATCCCTGATAACATAAAGAATTTTCAAGTGTTCGAAGACGACAAGCAGATTCTGGATTTTCTCACAAACTCAGGAGTGTTTGAAGCACAAATCATAGATGAGGAAGATACTGAAGAGGCTGAATATGATACAGAAGGGATAT
The DNA here is from genome assembly GCA_007258455.2 of Sequoia sempervirens. Taxonomy (NCBI): domain Eukaryota; kingdom Viridiplantae; phylum Streptophyta; class Pinopsida; order Cupressales; family Cupressaceae; genus Sequoia; species Sequoia sempervirens. The sequence continues at coordinate 82,216 of VDFB02152703.1, forward strand.
TGAATTTGAAGACTAATGTAATCCCAAAAGGGATGGTCGAGTTAGAAAGGCTATTTGATACTGACAGATTAAGCAGAAATCAAAGCACGCAAGGCAATGATTGTGAACCTGTCAATCTAGGAACAAGTGAACAAGTGAAGAACATTTTTATTGGAAAGGTTTGCACACCTGAAGAGAAAGAAGGCATCTTAAAGGTCATGAAAGAGTTTCCAGAGGTGATAGCCTGGGGATACGAAGACCTCAAAACATATGATACATCGCTGATTACGCATACAATACCCTTAAAACCAGGCAGTAAGCCATTCAGACAGAGGCAGAGGCCAGTGAATCCTTTACTGGAACCGTTAATTTATCAGGAAGTCAAGAAACTTCTTTCCGCCAGGATTATTTTCCCAGTAAGGCACTCCACGTGGGTCGCCAATCTCGTACCTGTCAGAAAGAAGAATGGAGAGATAAGGTTATGTGTCGACTTCCGAAATTTGAATAGGGCCTCTGAGAAAGACAATTACCCCTTGCCTTCATTAGATGAAGTGTTGCAAATAGTGAATGGTTCACAGATGATGTCCTTTTTGGACGGATATTCAGGCTATAACCAAGTGATGGTTGAACATGAAGATAGACTGAAGACTGCGTTCACCACAAAGTGGGGAACATTTGCCTACAGAAGAATGCCTTTTGGCTTGATCAACGCGGGAGCCACTTTCCAGCGGGCAATGGACATCGCTTTTCGATATCTTGTCGGAAAGTGTATTATTATTTACATGGATGACCTAACTGTGTTCTCAAAGAAAAGAGATCACGTTGAAGATTTAAGAAAGATATTTCAGAGATGCAGAAGATTTGGTGTTTCTCTGAATGCTAAGAAATGTATCTTTGGCGTCACCGAAGGTAAACTGTTGGGTCACGTTATTTCAGAAAAGGGTATATCAATTGACCCTGAACGTATTGAAGCTATCTCAAGGATTGGTTTGCCAGGCACTCAGAAAGAATTAAGGTCATTCTTCGGAAAAATCAATTTTGTCAGAAAGTTTATAACCGGATTTGCTGAGATAGTAAGGCCACTGAATGCAATGTTGAAGAAAGATGCAAAGGTTGAGTGGACCCCACAAACAAAGAAGGCTTTTGATGAGATCAAGCAAGCTATAGTGGACGCTCCAGTGCTGGTCAGTCCGGATTATACAAAGCCTTTTTATTTGTATTCATTTGCCTCAGAGCACACATGCGCCGCAGTACTGACTCAAAGAACTGAAGAAAAAGATGAGCATCCAATTGCTTTTATGAGCTCACCGTTGAAAGAAGCAGAGTTAAGATACCCAAGCATTGAGAAGCAAGCGTATGCTTTGGTGAAGGCCGTCAAGAAATTTAGACATTACATCTTGAGGAGCAAGATCCACGCGATTGTTCCAGACGCCACGGTGAAGATTTTGTTAATGCAGAATGAGTTAGGTGAAAGAAGAGGAAAGTGGGTCGCCACTTTGCAAGAGTATGATATTGAGATACAGCCTATGAAGTTAGTCAGAGGACAAGCTTTGGCCCAGACGATTGCAATGGTTGGTCCGGAATTAGTTCAACAGGCTTATGTGTTAGAGGAGGTGTCTCCCGGAGAATGGTACGATGACACAGTCTACTACTTGCTGAATCACAGATGCCCCCGCCATTTGAATCCAGTCCAGCGAAGAGCATTGAGAATGAGGAGCCAAAGATTTATGCTTCAGGGATCAGTTCTCTATAGGAGGAACTATGAAGGTACATATTTGAGATGTGTAGGAAAACAAGAAGCAAGGCAGTTGATGGAACACTTCCATGAGAAGTTTGGAACTGGACACGGAGGAAGTTTAGCCACAGCTCACCAGATCCTGAGGGCTGGTTATTATTGGCCCACGCTTTTTAAAGACACATATGAGCATGTGAAGGCTTGCCACATATGCCAGACAGCGGCTAATAGAGGAAGGCATCCCGCTATGCCTTTGCAGCCAGTGATTGAAGTGAGACCTTTTGCAAAGTGGGGTTTAGATTTTATTGGTATGATCAATCCGCCCTCATCAGGACAACACAGATATATCTTGACAGCGACAGACTACTGCACCAAATGGACAGAAGCACAGGCTTTGAAGCAGTGCACGTCAGATGTAGTCATCAGATTCCTTGAAGAGAACATTATGACAAGATTTGGATGTCCTCATGTCCTGGTCAGCGACAACGGTTCAGCTTTTTCATCGCTGAAGTTTTCCAATTGGGCTTTTGAGTATGGAATTACATTGAGGTTCTCCTCCAATTACTATCCGCAAGGGAATGGACTAGCAGAGTCCACAAACAAGAACTTATTGAATGCCATTAAGAAGTTGTTAGACAAAAATCCGAAAGATTGGCACACACAGTTGAGGTTTGCTCTTTGGGCAGACAGGATAAGAACAAAGAGTTCCTTGGGAACGTCTCCATACCATTTGGTTTACGGACAGGATCCAGTGTTTCCAGTGCAGTTAAGGATCCCAACTCTCCAATTCATTCAAGAATACCTCGAGGGAGAGGATCAAGTTCAGACAAGATTGTCCCAGTTAATGCATCTAGAAGAGAAAAGAGATGAAGCTCTTGAGAATCTAACGAAGCACCAGGCAGTGGTGAAGAGATGGTTTGATAAACAGGCAAAGATCAAGTCGTTCAGGATTTCTGACTTGGTTTTATATTGGGACAAGGCCCACGAGAAA
>VDFB02152704.1:0-33122 GCA_007258455.2 Sequoia sempervirens
AATTTTATGATTGGAGTATTGAACCAATTAGAAACTGAATCATTTATCAGTCTTTTAAAGCATTGCAATCTCAAACTTATCAATTTAATCAGATTTTCACATTCCATAATTTTGATTGTTGTTGTTTCTGGATTTGATTGTGTGACATTTTGATGCAAAAAAACTCACACAATTGAATCCAAAAACAACACCAATAAATTTCAAATCTAATAATAGAGAACCATATTGGATCATTGAGCATAGTTTACATCATAATATCTACAAGTCACAAATGAAGCTAGGTACTTTAACCCATTTTATCAATTTTAAAAAGCTTTTGTATAGTGTTATTATCTCAATTCTATTTCTAAAATTGTTTGCTTATCACTATTAATTTATTTCTTTACCATGTTTAGTGATTTTATTACCTTGCAAAAGAAAATACCATACAAAGGCCCTATTATTGTCATTTTTGGCATGTGTTAGAATTTTGTGTGTGAAGGTAACATTTTAGAAACACCTAAATAAAATACAACTCAAAATACATGTTTGATTTTCATTGAAAGTTTTTATGTGTGTGAAAGTTAGATTTTTTGAAATGAAATTTTATATAAAATAAGAGAGAATGGTCTACAATACTAAAGGGTTGTAGTTTAACAATATGTTTTTTTATTACATCTTCTATTAAATTCATAATTTTTCAAAGGTGAATTAGACCAAGTTTAACCTCCAGATAACTTGATAGACAAGATATCTTTATTTATTAGTTGATAGGCTACATATAGTGTGACATTTGAGCCTAAAACAAGTCTCATGCCTACAGACCACTGTTGAATCATCGGAAAACAAGTTTCAACTATCATTTAATGGTAAACCAACTCCCATTTAATGGTAAAAGCCTCCAAAATATTAGGTGAAAGCCTCCAAAATCTCACTTATCACGTAAAAATGACATAAATATTGATTTGCCAATTGGATGAGAACATTTTATTTCCATTTGCAGTATTTTTTGTCAATTTGATGGAAACTTTATTTTTTCATTTGCATTGCTTTATGTTTTAAATTTGTATGCAAATATTTCATAGCCACATAATACTTAATTTCTTTAAGGAAAAAATCTAGATTTGTATAAGTTTATTTCATCGCATTATTTAGCACTTATTATTAATTGTTTAATCCAGCCACATGCAACTAGAATTTGCAGCACATGGCATCCATACACACCCATGCATAGACACATACTCTCTAAGAAATTAACATACATATAATTTTCTATGGACATAATCCTTGAACCTCCTTTAGATACAAGTGCTAATAATAACATAACTGAAACAATATTATGATTTAAATATATACTTACTCATCATAATATAAAATTTTCATTCACCATTGACCATAAGTTACAGACGATTTTATTGTGTTTCTTGAAACATACATTATAGGTGGTGTTTACACAAAGCCATGGACACATAGAGTAAGGAATCACTAACATCAATATACATGATTGGATTAAATAAAAAGAACATGCATTATATAACAATTTTCAAATTTAGGCAAATCGTGTATTTCCCTTAGATTTAGGAAACCCTAGAAACTTTGAGGGTTAAATAAGAATCCCTTTGACATTGGAGACTTTTTCCAATGTAAGTAATTCAATTTTGTTAAACAAGCTGGCATTGTCCTATAACATGTTGAAAACACATTAGGGGAGAGGGCCCAATAGTGGTGTGGGTACCAATAGTTTTCATAGTACATGTACATTCAAAGCCCAATATTTTAAAACTATGGAACTAGTAATTGTAAGAGAGAACCCAATAGTTGAACAAAATATGCCCATTACATTCAAAAAGCAACAAATCATATGATGTCACATTGACACACTAAAAAACATGACTTAATGCACCACTATTGGTCTAACTTTTTGGGGGGGTCTATTATGACCCCTCAACAAAAAGCATGTTGATGACAACTTTTTTCTCAGACTATGCGGGTGAAACGAAATATTTGAATTATCCACTTCCTTGGCCACTTGAGGATATAATTTTTTAATGTCAATGTTGCATGTTCATTACTATGTTGACCCATAAAGTTAGGGTGCACCACTATTGGGCCCTCTCCCTTAGTCAACGATTAAATAGACATATGGAATTTGAAATGCATTCTTAAAACAACTCAATATTTTATTATTAGCACTTGCAATATGTTAAGTAATATTATATCTAAATATTTGTTTGTATTGAACATGTCATTTTAAAAAAAAATCTTAATATCAAATCACGAGATATCAAAATTCACTTTTTATTATATTATTATGAACATGTCGTTTTAAAAAATATTCTTGACATCAAATCACGAGATATCAAAACTCATTTTTTATTGTATTATTATGAACATGTCATTTTAAAAAAAAAATTCTTGACATCAAATTACGAGAAATCAAAACTCCTTTTTATTATATCATTATGACCATATAGTTTTTCAAAAATATTCTTGACATCAAATCATGAGGTGTCAAAACTCATTTTGGATTGCACCACTATGCCCAATTAGAAAATATGCATTGGTTTTCAATTCAAATTATAAAGTCTTAATCCCTTGGGAGTTATTTATATGTCTAGGTAGCTAAAAATTATGTCTAGATAACTAAACTACCCACTAAACTTAAAAGGGAATCAACTTTAAAAAAGACAATTTATGAAAAATCATTAAATAAAAATCTAATGTGGAAACAAAAGTTTAAAGATTTGATTATTTAAATTATTTGAAAAAGGAATTTCTATGATTTTAAAAGGAGTGGAAACAATTTTAAAATGAGACATTTTTTGGCACCAAATTTTTCAAAGGAGTCAAAAGAGTTTGCAAATGATTTAGAATATTTTTCCCTCTTGACAAACTTATATATATTGATTTAACAGGTTAAGGAGTTTAGTTTGATAAATGATAAATGATTAATTTATATATTTTTAAATTATGTTTTTATATTTTGAAATATAGATTTAATATATAAACTGCTTGTTTAAGTTTTAATCATATCATTAAGATGAATGATATAATTATTGAAGCCAAAAAAATTGAGTGGTTGAGATGTAATTGTAAAAATAATCTTGTTCAAGGGTGTAATTGTGTTTTCCTTTCCACAATCATGTCCTCTCAAGATGCGAGTCTTTAGTACTTGAACACTTATTTATTTGATGGTGTTTAAATTAAGGAAAATGGGGGTAGTGTTAAGGAGCATCATAGAGCTTGCTATACAATGATTGAAATTTAGGACTTCCTTGCATCTTAATCAATCATTGAGACTTAATTAATAGTTAAAAAGAGATAATAGGGTGGTAATGTATATTGATATGTCCATAGCAATAAATTTTGGTGTTGATGACTTGCTGATATGAACCACATGCCTTGAAATAAATTTCACTTGAATGTTTTGGAGAGGTATTAAGTATTTGTTGATGTTTGACAAAGACTGAGTGATGTACCTACAAAAGAAGGGGATTACATTCTCTTTATAATGCTATGTGTTACGATTCCATGATGATATATAAAGGCATAGGATGATGTCTTTAAGTACATGACCTTTGATGTTCATGAATTTAAATTTTTGGTGCCTATGTCAATGAGAAACTAATTAAATCTAGGATTGTCAATCTTGGAATAGAAAAAAAATAAAATTAAAATAATAAATATAATCCAATTATGATCTTATCTAAAATACTTATATATTGTTGAAAAAATGAGACAATATAATATATCTAAGTGACAAAATATATCTTAAATTGATAAATATATTAAAATAATCAAAATATACATCAAAATATTAACTAAAAATAATATGAAATAAAAATAAAATATCATTGTACACACTTTTCTATTTTATAAAAAATCATAACTTTTTTTATAAAATAGAAATTTATATTAAAAACAAAGTGTCAAAGAAATTACATATGATTACATAAGAATATCTAAATATATAAAAATTGATTTCTTAAAGATTAGATACAATAACCTCACTTCAAACATTAAAGCTAACTATAAAAAGAAATACTTGATTAAGAAAGAAACTATCATAAGATAAGGATGTGTTCCCTTCGAATAGTAAAGTTAACTATAAAAAGGAATACTTGATTAAGAAGGAACTATCATGAAATAAAGATGTGGTCCCTTCATTTATTAAAAACTAGATAAAATAACTTACTTCAAATACTAAGTTTGAAGTTAACTATAAAAAGAAACACTTGATTGTGAAGGAACTATCAAGTTAACTATAAAAAGAAACACTTGAGTTAAAAAGAAATTATCATTAGATAAGGGTGCCATTCCTTTGGAAGGATTACAACTACTAAATATATTCTTGGAAGGTGGTTTCATATGTGAGAAAAAAAATAGATTAAAAAAACCAAACATTTTTTATATAAATTTTGTAGAAGCTATATGTGGGGTCAACAGTTCATAATATCCACTTAAAAATGAGATTTTATTATTAAATAACAATTATTATATGGTAATATTTTTTTAAATAATAATAAAAATGGGGTTTTAAAAATTATATAACAATGAAAATATATTTTTATGTATTTTTATTTAATTTGGATAGCGTTTTAATATATTTATACAATTGTAAATGGTGTATTTTTATATATAGTTAAGTTCTTATAAATAGCCTTTTTTACGCCTATCCTTATGCTTACCACATATTATGTATATGTAATCTTAGTCTTGTTGGGTCTCAAAATTGTTGCTTCATAATCCTAGGACTTAGCTTGATTATCTAGGCCAAGGATGTCTTTGAGATAGAAAAATTAGGGCTCATCCATAGATTATGAAGGGTCTAAGGCCAACTGGTGATAATGGATAAACTCCCCTAATAGGGTTGAAAGTGCTTAAAAATGACACAATGAACTAATTTGTTGTAGCAGTATCCAATATAATTTCAACTCCTAAGACTATCACTAAATTAAAATTAACTTTTTATAAATGTAACCTCTCATATAGCTGATGAAGGCATCATTACAATAAGTACAAGATGAGGGAAAAACTCATGAATCATGAAGTATATAAAGTTATGCAACTTATATAAATCGTTCCTTGTTTGTTAAGTGGGTTTATGAGTTGTGATAAAATCAACTAAACTAAACCTGCCAATTGAGTGATTTGTTCATTTATTTTATTTTATTAGAGTAATACATGCTTAGATCGATACCCATCAAAGGGTTGTAGAGTCATAGTTGGCAAGGAGGGAAATAGAAAAGAAAATAATAAATATTAACTAACCTTAACCATAAAAATACTTCAAAATTCAAATATAAAAGGTGGTAAATTATTAATGATCCACTATTGAGTCACATAAATCCATGTGTAAACATAAAATGATTTATTACAAAGCTTGTAATAATTTTAAAAATAATTATGTCATTTATCAAATTAAGTTTATACTCACGACAACAAGTGTGAAGAGAGGAAATATCTACTGCATTATAAAATTTCCTTGAATTTGTGCATATAGTCATGGAGAAAAATATCCTATGACATCGAATATAATATTCTTCTTTGACAATCTAAAATATTCCTGTACCTCCCTACAACTGAATATCATTGATTTTGCAACTTGAGAAAGCTTTGACATCTATATCCAATTCCCTTAGGCCTACACTATCCAATCCTTTTTTTAAAAAAAATGTTTCAAAAAGAGCTAGGCCAAGGAACCCTAGGTCATAACATTGCTCATTACACAAAATCAACAATTTTAACAGCTCTCCCACCCAAAACTTGGCTCAAACAGATGGTGGGGATGAAGTCGGGTATCTATGGTCATTGAAATAGTGTATGAGTAGTAATGGAATTTGGTGGCATCAATATAACTATCACGACCCTTTGTTCTTTCCTTGGCACTCATCAACATTTCAAAGATTACAAAATATTTTCCATTTAAATTTATACTGGGCCCAACATTGATGTTTGACCATATGGAAAGATTTAAATCTTTTTCCCTAAATGTATCGACTCTATCTAGTGAATAAACCTCTGACCACATTCAAAACATGTTTTCTTGCTAAGAATGTGCAACTCGGTGCTGTATTGTAGATTATTTAAAATATTCATCCTTTGACTATTGGGCTCCTTTGCATTACCATGTTCTTTGATCAATGATTATATATGGTATAAGAACCATGTCAAGTAATCATATATGGAATGGAACCCCTCAAAAATATTGACATACATTGGCCTCTCCCTTACCTCCCTTGCTCTATAATTTTTATTGGTGTTTAAGATGGTAATTAAAACCTCTATTAGCCCATAAGGGTGGTTTTGAAACCACCACACACCACTAGCATACAAAGATAAATCTCTCAATTAGCCATTTGGAAATAAAATAGAACTTGTTGAAGGTCTGGGTAAGTTTTGAAACTTGCCTAAACCTCTAACTAGTAAAGGAAAATACCTCAACACTAAGAACACAAAATACATGGTTTTTTTAATGATTTTATGGTAAAAAATATACCTCTTGGACATAACAATGAACCCACAAAAAATAACAAAATAGGGATATGAACTAATTTTATAAAGTTTGAAATAAGTCCCAACAAGTCTAATATACTTATCTATCATTAATCTAATTTTGATTCATAACTTAATATTATTAGACTCTTATCTAACTTGGCTATCTCACAAAGGTTGTATTAGTGATTGCAAGGTCATCCTTGTAGCTATAATCTTGATTCATTTATGTAATGTGAAAATCAAGCACTTTAGCTAATTGAACCCCTTTTACATTTGGTCTGAGGCTAAATTTGCACAAATCTTTGCACTTTGATGTTATGTTTATGTATAAAAAGAAATTCATTTAATTCGATTTAATCTATCCATTTATAGATAGAATAATTAGTTATCACAAGAACAATCATTTACATCTACATTCAAATCAAGAAAGGAATCTAGCATATCTAGTCATGCTCATCTTAGCATAGGTGAATAACCTATAACAATCATTCTAGAATTCATGTACATGTTTGAAGCTTGTTGTCTACCACTAGCTTCACAAAAACATCCTAAAAGTGCGAGAGAGAATATCATTATCTAGTAGCCTACTTTTCTAAAAGTTTGTAGGGTAATATTTGAAAATCATCAAAGATCAAGTTTATAAATTTAAAAGTGACTTGTAGCCATGGATTAGATCTAGAACCATGAAGTCAATCTAGCAAAAAGAAAAAAATAACATTTTGATTCTAGATTGTTAAGATTTCTGAATTAAAATTGTGTGCTATTTTTGAACATCAACCTTTTGGATTATAGAATGATTTCTTCTCTATTTACTTATCATCGTGATGATGTATCATAGAATATGATCCGAAATATAGATGTTAAAAAACAACATACAATTTTAATCCAAAAATCTTAATAATCTATGATCATAAACTGTGAAAACAAAATGTGGTTAACATTTTGATTCATCAAATTCAGGCCCCATGACTTCCTTGTCTGTTAGAAAAACATGGAAATGAAATGCCAACGTTTGAATTTAAAAAAAAAAAAAAAACCAAAAGGACTTTCAAAGCCCAAAAGACTGTAATCACCCGTCATTTTTAACCAGAGCATTCATTTCTTGCTAACAGGCACCGAAAATTTAAAAATAATTACGCATGATAAAGCTGCCAATGTTTGGCTTTCTTATCCGCATTCAGACAGCAAAACGTTAATCTCCAGTCAACACGAAGTCACTCAATGATGGCACAATGATGGGCACACGGCGAAAGTGGCAAAAATCTCGTCGAGACTTGATCCGTAGACTTGCGATCCGTCACGCAACACACGTTCACAGTCTCGTACTGTAAAATCGGCGTTGAGATACAACCTATTTTTCCCTGCGGTATTAGTACGTAAATGAAGAGTGGCGAGTGGGGGGCCACAATGTCGAACAATAATTTTGAGCAGGGCCATTCCAAAACATATGTCGGTGGGAGTGGCGTGTGGGTGTGTGGTACCGGGCTGTCTTTTTGGAGTGTTAATGTTCGCCTGAGTCTTTTCTGCGTCACCTTGTTTGTCGTCGTAGGAATGGATTTTAGCCATAATTGTCATTCTCTTTTTCAAAATCCATGTCGGACGGAGACGGGAGGAGAGTTTATTGTTCCCGTTAAAGAACGGGGTTATCGAGATGTTTGTTTAGATTTATTATATGCGCTTTCTTTTCCTTTTTCCTTTTTCTTTTTGCTCTTTTATTCATTTCTAGTAGGATAAGTGCTGGAAGAATTCAGGTTATTCTTTCGTCAAGCCGTGGCTGGGGGTGGACCGGTGTGCTTGCATTTTGCAAATAACGAGACCATTTTCAAATTGAAGCGATTTAAATAAGGATGGAATTGATTTGAAAATTTTTCGGAGTGTTAAAGGTGAATGATATTTAAAGGGAAAATTAAAAAGTAGATTTGATTTGCAGGATTTTTTTCTGATGCAAGACAGTTTGTTTCCGAGCTTAGATTTGGAGGAAGAGCTGTGTGTTAGATGATATATCCGGGGAGATGGTCGAAGCTTAGGTGAAATATGCAGGAAAGACTAGTTTAAATTTGAATTGGCCATATGTGGAGTTGTAGTGGCTGAGCCTAAATTTGTGATATGCAGGCTGTTTTTCTCCTTCATGGAATCCAGATGACTTGTAAGCTTATATGCGTAGGAAGGGATTAGAGAAAGCAAGAAGAGAAAACCCTTAAGCTCACACTTCGATTATTTAACATTTAGAGCTATAATGTCTGAATGTGGCTGTGATGCAAGCTGCTAATATGCCAGTTGTGTTATTTGTATATATCTTTTTCAAATCAGGACTGCTCTGTGGTAAGGGGAGGTTTTCTTTTGTGCCTGGACGTGGGAGAAGAGTTTTAACTTTACATAGAGAGACATTTCTTGAAGTATAGAAAATAAGAATCTAGAATTAAATACAAAGGGAAAAAGAGTTTGGACTTAAATGAAATAAGATTTGGAGTTGCAGTAGTTGTTGCAGAATATAGATTGCATACTGTAAACTGTTTGGTGTTGCTTTATCAAGTCAAGGCTGTCCTTGCGTAGGGAAAGAGTGTCACTTGAACGGTTTATGTAAATATGAACGTAAGAGATGCTTATTGTGCAATACAAACGGAGGAAAAGTTGTAATTTACATCAGTTTGTTTAAAGCTGCAGTGTCAGAATCGTGTTGTGGTAGAGTTTGCGCATGTGTGAATTGTATTAGTACTGCTTCAATTCCAGATTGTTGTTCAATATGGAGAAATTGTCTCCTTTGGCTTAGATTCCAAGGCAGAGTTGTGGCCAGATAAATCAACAGAGGTTTACTAATGTAAACAAAGATGCAATACTGAAAAATAATTAAGTCAACATAGGTAGGAGGAGAGCAAGGAAAGTACCAGGCAAGAAGTGTCTGTTTGAAGCATGTAATGCTATATTGGTAATATTTAGAATTTTAGACTGTGTTAAGATTTTATCAAACCCTGATTGATTGGACTATAGTGCAGGTGACATACAGGGAGAAGATTCTATAGTAGAGAAGAGAATAAAGCAGGTCAAGAGGATTGTAAAGAATGGGAGCTCATCTCGATCGTATGCATGTGCAGGAGAAGGAAGACAAAGAGATGCATGGAAGCTTTCGAAAAAGTTTCAGCAAATCTTGGCATTTGAAGCGATCTGATGACAATGGTGCTGTTTCAGGAGACTTGCCTGACCGTTGTCAGTCTGATTTGCAGAGAATGTCGTTGACAGCTTCAAAGTTGCCATGCCAATCCTTTGGAAGTACTCAATCACAAGTTTATCCCCAGGATGAAGTACCCTCATTGAATAAGCGTGATCGTTTTTCTCATTCAGCTCGGCAGCATGGTGAAAGGCGAAGAGTACCAGATGAGAGAAGAAGGTTGTCGGATGTAGGAGTGCAGACAGTGAAAAATGAAGAGTCCAGTGAGGCTCCTAGGGGTTTGTATAAAAGATTTGATAGGCTCTCTTGCTCGGCTAGGCATCCAGAAATGGATTGCTCAATTTCACGAAGTAGTTTTTCTAAAGAATCCAGGGACTCCATTAGGGATAAAGAACAAAAACATGAAATTAGCTTTCTTAAAGCACCGGTAGAGATTGGTAGCACGGCTGTTTTAAAGGAACCCAAAGATTCTGGCAACATTGAAAATTTCCAGAACCCTGATAATACAAGAGAACACTTCCTAAAGACATCTTCTTCATCTTATTCAGAGGAAAGGTTTATAGACAATTCATCTGGAAAATCAGGCTGCAAAAAGTGTACTGATAAACATTTGAAGTCTGGTAAAAGTCTATCTTCTTGTCGTACTAATGAAGCCAGGTCCCGAGCTGCAGCTTTGCAGCAATGGTTTAAACACATTATCAGGAGAAAAAGATCACAAAATATAAAGAATGGACAGCATGAGAACTATCACTCAGATGAGCAGGATCATTCAATCTGTATAAATGTCAAATCATCAAATGACATTTTAGAATGGGGAGTCCTAAAAGATAGAAATTACAACTCGTCAGGACACTATTTCAGGGGATCTTCTTCTATTAGAATGAGTAAAGCTTGTGATAATGATCATGAACTAATACCCCATTTACAACGGAGCAGCTCTGTTCCTCACTCAGAATCCAGTTATGCATATCAGAATATCCATGCAGAAATGCCTAGGCTAAGTGAGGCTAGTGCCGGAAGCTTGAGAAGATTCTCCATTATAGAATCAAAAGAATTAGAGGCTCTTGAGTCAGAAGAGGCTTTCTTCCCTCGGAGAAGACATCGAGAATCCATCCACAAAAGGTCATTTTTCCCTGAAAAGCCTAAAGGTTCGAAGCTGCATAATATGGCAAGAACTGTGGAGAATAAAGCTCATTTAGAAGTAGATAATATCGACTGTCTCAATAGCTTTTTGAGAAGACAAAAGATGAAACTGAGCAATGTACCTTCTGAGGATTGTTCAGAACGTGTCAAAATTATTCTTTCAGGACCTGATCTGTGTAAGTTATAAACATAATATTGTTATGATTTTTACTAGATTCTTGATTATGTGCTTTTGTTCTTCCAGTCTCTCTCATTATATTATTTTGTGCATGTAGCTCTAAGCTCTATGGTGGCAGCAATTTGCTATGCATGGTTGTTGGAGCACACAGCAACCCTAGATGGATGGAATCCAGTGCCTGTCATTAATACTACTCGGAAAAAGATGTGGGAGCATAGGCCAGCAGCATGGCTCTTCCACCATTGCGGTCTTGATGCTCGAGCTCTCTTTTTCTGTGATGAGGTAAACCTTGTTTCTTACACAGAGTAAGGTCCAGATATGCTACATTCTAAAGCTTAGTCTAGAAAAGGACTTTTGCTTTTGTCTTGTTGAAAAATTAAAACGAAAGAGATAGATAAGTATAGATAGATATTGTAGTTCTTTAACTATAGCCAATTCTTTTTTAAATTTTTAAATTGAATATTTTATCACCCATCTTGCAATTCTTGTAAATAGAATTAGAAACCAATAAAGGGAGATCATAGTAACAATAAAGGGAGATCATAATAACTAACTGTAGCCACCTCTTTTTAATTTTAAGAAGTTGAGTTTTGTTATTATATGCAGCTTAGGATACTGTAATTTGAGTAAAAGAAACAAATAAATCTTGTGCCTTCACTGATACTCAAGGAAAAGCAGAGGATTTCTGGCAGAGGATGACAATGGCAAACAAAGAGAAACTGTCTAACTAAAGGGTGAATAAAAATGTAAACAATTACTCTTGATTGCTGGCTTCCTCCTAAAGCAAAATCTCAAATAAACTACATCTTCAAATGTGGGTGTCATTAGTTTTTGATACTTTATATGCTTCTGCAAAGTTGAACAACTATATAATGAGACAGATGCATACTCCAGTTCTAACTAATTGTACAGATATGATGTACATCATGAGCTAATTGTGACAATGAGCCTATATGGCACTTTTATAACTGCATTTGTCCACTTGATACGTTTGAGTTTGAGCTTCTTAATTCTTTCCATTCTATTCCGCATTGGTTGTTAATAAAAATGCTAGCTGCACCTCATAGTGTAAGGAATGAGTTCATAATAAAATTTCCTTTGCACAGTGACTTAATCTCTTTGAAGGCCATAAGCATAATTTCATAAATAGTGTCTGATGTGCAGTTTACTCCTTATAAAATTATATGTGGCTATTGATCCATAATCAACTTGGATATTCCAATGTGTAATCTTCAACTTGAATTTAAATCCACTTCTGTGCTGACATATTGCTGCTAAAGCCAACATATATGAGGCAGAATTGGATGTTTGCTACAGCTATGGGCTGCTATCTACAACTTCCATTCAATTCACAATGCGTGCACGCTCAAATACATGCCTACAATGCCATAAATCAGATTTCGTGCCCCTATGTGCTACTGCCAATATGCGACTCTTCCAATCCACAAAATCAATGGTGTAGCAAAAGAATCATGTTGATTTGTTTAAGTTGTGTATGACTGAATTCTACTTCTAATTTCTGTTGTAAACAAAACCTACACTTGCAATCAACTGAACATTTAATTTGCATTGCTTTTCCAAGTGCTGAAAATTTGAAATTACTGAAATAGTTGCATGGAGTGTGATTAAGCAAGTAAAAGATTGATCTATCATTAGTATGAAGATCCCATTACATAATTCACCAATACAAATCTTGCTTAGTTACTACAACACTTGATTGAAGAAGTCGTCGTTCCTAATACAATTGAAGAAAAAAAGTCATGGTGTGCTTAGATTTGCATTGCAAGTATATTCATCTAGAGAGGCCAAAAATGTAAAACAAGAGCAAAAAATACAAAATAGCATTACACAAATATCATTTACCCTGGAGAGACCCAATTTGAGAGACTCTAGAAGTCTGAGGGAATTTTTCTTCTTTCCGCTATCTCTTGGAGTTTGAGCTATTACAGGTTTACTACTTCATTGAGGCCTCCGTGGACATTTTTTGACATAAACAACATGCCGGAACACCTATACCAGCTCTGCAACTTACCTGACTTTCTTCCTTTTCACACTTCAACTCTCCAAGTCACTCAAGTCTGTTAGCAATCAAACTCTTAACCAATCCCTTTGCAAATCTCTGTAAGGGTATTTGACATCTACTCATCTCTAGAAGTTTAAGAAGGAAGCTGAAATGTCTCAGAAATGGAAGCAACACCATTTGTAGCCATTACTGTTTTTGCTCTTTTTTGTTGAGCGAAACTGCTGCTTGACAAAGTGATGATTCTGAAACCATTCCAACAGTTTTGAAAGTGTCCATAAAGAAATTGACTGTCAGGAAGCCGCCACTTTCATAAACAGGTGATTGAGCAGCTGCCCCCTGCTTGAACTAGAGGTTCCACAATGATCCACAGAACACTGTTTTTCTTAGGCATCCACTAAACTGAATTGAACTTCACATCAAAAGTGTTCAAATCACCTCAAATATTACTTCCAATGTAAGCTTCTGAACTGTTTGTCCTTCTTCAGTCTTGACTGAAATATCTTGGGAAATGATCATTAGGAAGTGTTCCAACTTCCAATTCACATACTTAGCCTTCTTGAGAATAGTGGACTAGTTAGCTTATTTTGCTAACAATTCACAATCCATTTTGGATAAAAAATTGAAATAAATGGGGAAAGAGAGATTCAATAGAAGAATTCACCTTGGAGAAACCCAAAATAAGAAAAGTCCAAAAGAAGGGTTGTAACTCCTTATTTCCACTATCATCATGCAAATTTATAACCCAATTGTTCAATTTGAGTCTCCAAGGATACGATGGGACTTTTGCAGCAGTTAAAAAATGCTCCACAAGCTTACGTAGCTTATAAAACTTGCTAAGTAGTGTGCTTTACGACTACTCTCAATTCTCATTCATCCTATAGCTCTAGAATGGTCTAGATCCATGTTACAAGACTCACCGAGACTTGCCAAGACTCGGTGACTCTCGAGGTGAGTGACCCTAATTGAGGCATGTGGACTCGAGACTTGGGTACCCGGCAAGTTTGGGAGACTCGCTAGACCAAGTGAGTCTTGCAAGGTAGACTTGGCCATGATTGGGGAGAGAAAAAGTTCAAAACAGATAATTATAGAAACATTAAGTGTTAATCTGACATTTTAGTAACTTTTAAAAAAAAATTACAACTTTTCAATGCTTGTTTGGTTTATGACATGCCCATCTAGTATTTACAAAAAAATATGAAAATGGTGTGCGCCATGAAGGTCTGTGTGGTTTTGAAGGTCTTCATTTGGGCTTGGTGGGGTGGGGGCTTTTCCCCTTGACCTCACTTTGTATCGTGACAAGGAACATGAAAGTGACGCTACCGACGGATCCCACAAGGGACATTGCCCCAAAACCCCCATCAAACTATAAGTCTAACCAAGTAATAGACCAATGATGAATCATGATCACAAAATCTACAAAATACATATCCCTTGTTGCAAATATTTTCATCTTCATAGTTAAAGCTACAATCAAGGATTATCTTGTTTCATACATTGGACAACTTGTTTAGTATACAAGGACTACCATAGACAAAGTTGGCATGCTATAGTCATTCTATTGCTGATTATGAGTTAAGTCATAATTGTTAAGAAATGTCATTTCATAATGCAAAAACATATCAATCACGCCTTGCATAGACTGTAGACACCTAAAATTGATCATTACATTTGATCAATTTATATCTAATTCGTCCTATTTCCGACCTCTATTTTAATTAAATGTATCTTTATTATTTAATTAATATTCGATTATCCTGACCTTCATTCTAAATCATTTCCTCCTATTTCCCTAAGTTCTAACCTAAGGTATTTTAATTATTTACCTATTCTTACCCTTATCTCTTTTCTTCCAAAAAATTAAATAAATGCTTTATTTTATTCAATTTCCCTCACTTGTCACATCCTTCATCACTTTATCTAATCTCCCATTATCTGCCTAATTCCTTCCTAATCATGTGCACATTCCTTAATCCTTGATTAAGTGGGATTTGACTTCTACCATTCCCATGCAACCACTTTGTCCCTTCTTCATTAAACTCACCCCTTCTTGGAAAAGACCCCCTTGTACTTAGAGGTATAAGCTCTTTTCCTCAAATTCATAAAGAGAATTTTTAATTCCCCACTTGTCCTCTTTGAGTGAACTGGACAAGAATTGCCTTTATGAGGCCACCTTCCAAGGGTACCCCATAGTACCCTCAATCTTCTCACTCCATCTCCTTGTGCCACTTGGCACAATCTCCTTGCTTGAGACAACTCAAGCTATTTTCACCATTGATCTCATCTTTTCATCCCAGCCCTCCATCCATTTTCCCAAAATCTATTCTTACAAAAGTCAAAGCTAAATATTTGGATTTATAGCTTTACTTTTTGAATATTGAAAAATAAGACATTTACTATAATGGAATATAACTTTTAAGTGCTATTTGATGAAGTTGTTCATTAATATATCTCTAGTTTTGGAACAGGTGGACCTGGAAAGCCTTGTTCATTCTCGGCAACTTAACATTGTGGTTATTGGACAAGATGCACTAGGAACTGATGATGAGGTGATTGATCTTTGTATGTAAAACATGTAGCCACTTGATATAAGAATGAAGTGCTTATTCCCCATTGATTAGTTTGGTTTCTTGAATTGGATTTTTGAATTTTCTGTTCATCATTCTGGCCTTTATGTTAAAGCTTTTTGCACTTGGAAGATGATGCCATTGTATTCTGTGGTGATACTACTTTCTTATTCAAGGTTGTATGGTTGGATCAGGTTGCTTCAGTGTGCACTATCCTTGTGGAAGAATACAGGAAGCATGCCTGTGATCTCCTACAACACCCTTATATTAGGAAACTTTTGGTACAATTTCTCATACATGCAACTTTGTTTTATAATCTTTAGATTACAATATCTGTGGTAGTTTTTATTAATATTCAAGATTTTGTTCAATCTTTATCCTGTGGACTTATCACTCATGAAATCATTTTTTCTGTATGTGAGTTGTTTATCATGGCCAAGTGTTTGAGCAAATTGCACTTATCAGCTTGCAGGAATTCTTGTAGATACACAGAACCTTGACACAACTGCTGTGTTCTTTACAACAAGAGATAGAGTAGCTGTTGATTTACTGCTGGTTGGTGGCAGTCAGTATAATTGCAATGTCCTTTTTGCTCAATGTATGTCTTCTGTCATTTATGCTTTTTCTGACAACTAGATGTTTGTATCTGGGATGTACCATTGTTTTTATTTAAGTTCTGGATTTATGCCTTCACCTCTTTTTCTTTTTTCTTTTTCTTTGTAGTGAATCAGGATCATACTGATGATTCATTAGAAGAAGCAATGCAGAACAACTATGGAGATCCTTCAAATGATTCTGGTAGGGTCTTTGAGCATGCCATTTTTGAAGCTGTTCAAAATTCTTACCTTTTAGGTATAGCCATAAATTGTTTAGAGCTCTTACATTTTAGGTATAGACATAAGTTGTTAAAAAATCTTACGTTTTAAATATAATGTATAAATAGAATGAAAGGAAATTTGTGATGATGAAGTTTATTTCAAGATGGAGGTGACTATGACCTTTAGCACAAATATTTGGAATACTTGCATAAATCTATTTCCTTGTGAGTTTGCATTCTGTTATCTTCATTCTAATATTTTTAATATTTTTAGTTGGTCAATGTTTCCAATTTCTTATGTTACTTAAGGGTTGGTCTTATCATAGAAGTATTTCAAATTGCCTATATTGGGCTCATAAAAATGTATGATATATCATAATTATTTACATTGGTAGGGGTTTGCAAGGGAAAATGGACTTTCTGAAGTTATCCTCATGTCATTTATAACATCATAGGGTGAGAGTTCTACAATTGTCCAGTTACTAGGTAAAGTTTCGCAAGTCAGGATGAGCAAGGGTCTCAGTAGGGTTTTCACAACCATGAGGACTTAGCGGGGATTTGAAGGCATCTAGGATGGCCCTCAAGTTCTGCAATATCTAGATAGGATCAAAAGCTCTACAATTCCATACATATTCTATAGAAATTCCAACTAGGGACATTACACTATATTGGGTCTTGCATTCTTTGTTGCAACACCAAGTCTACAAATAAGAAGTTAGGGCTTTACACACCTCTAGCAATACCACAAAGGTCTTAAGAATGTATTAGCATGAATTTCACGAGCAGATTACCCATAACAAAGCATTAAGATGACTGCATTTCTTGTAGAAGACAAAATTTCAAAGATGGCCATTATGGTTGTTGAGGGAATGCACTACATGTCAACAAAACAAGGTAGAACATACTTTCACCACCGGATTGTTGCAACCTGTTCCCATTCTAGAGCAAAAATGGGAAAGCATTTCAATGGACTTTATCATTGGACTCCCTAAGGTCCATGGTAAAGATTGTATCTATGTGTTTGTTGATCAATTATTCAAGTATGCCCACTTTTTGGCAATCCCTTCCGAGTATAAAGCACCACAAGTTGCCGAACTATTCTTCAAAGAAATATTTAAGCTCCATGGACTTCCCAAAAACATAGTAAGTGACCGTGATGGTAGATTTCTAAGCATCTTTTGGATGGAATTATTCAAGCTATCAGGCATGGACTTGACCCCAAGTACCATCTATCACCCGCAAATAGACAGGCAAACCAAAATTGTGAATAAATGGGTTGAAGGCTACTTGTGCAACTATGTGGTAGGTCAGTAGAGGACATGGATTAAGTGGCTTCATTTCGGAGAATATTGCTACAACACCACTTACCACATGTCAATTGGTATGACACTATTCAAGGCATTATATGGGTATAATGTATCATCCTTCTTAGATTTTCCTTTGGAGAAACTAAGGCACCTAAGGCCAAAAAGTGGGTGCAAGAATGCCAAGATATTCTTAAATCCCTCAAGAATAATTTGCACCATGCCCAAAACCAACAAAAGGTCTATGTGGACAAACACTGGGTTGAGCGAAGTTTTGACGTTGGAGGTTTGGTTTACCTTCGCGTAAAACCATATCGACAGTCATCCATAAAGTAAAGTGGCGTCGAAAAGCTAAAACCCCGACTCTATGGACCTTACAAGGTGATCAAGTAGATAGGAGAAGTGGCATATGAATTAGAACTCTCGGAAAACAGTAGAATACATTATGTATTCCATGTATCATGCCTTAAGAAGGCATTAGGACAGCAGATTACACCTTCCACTGAACTTCCACCCTTGAACAAGGACGACAAGTTGGTCTTGATTCCTGATAGAGTTATTGACACAAGGGAGAAGAGATTAAGAAACAGGGTTATCAAAGAATACCTCATCAAGTGGAAAGACTTACCTATGGAAGATGCTACATGGGAGGGTGAGCCAATTCTCCACCACCCTAACTTAAGAATGCTTGTGGGCAAGCATTTCCAAGGAGGGGATACTGTAATAACCCATCCATTCACCCATGAAATTACATAAGATGATAATCCCATTGGATATAAAATCGCTGCTCAGAAGATGCTCCAATCAATCTAGCATCAATGACAAGTAAAAGATGATTTTATCAAATGCAGCGATAAGACTAGTACATGAAGAAATATTGTTATGATAAGCAACAAATAAGAAGTAATTAATTAAAGCGCTTTGGAGCAGCGAATCCATCTAAGGGAGGTTGGCAATTTAGCAAGGAATAATGTTAATAAAATTAATTATTCCTAGAATCGATTAAAGGTAGTATTAGTTAGTTATGGCAATTAACATATATCAAAGAGTCATGTCCCTTAACTATTGACTACCAGGAAAGGCTATGACTCTTGGTCAAATCATGGGTATTTAAGGAAGATATATCGGTCCCTGTCGAATTCAATGCTTGTGCAACATGCTCTCAATTAGCTTCACTTCTTCAAGTAGGATTTCCATGAGCTCTAAGGATATCATGTTAGCCTAGATGTTTTGTTTTCTATAAATAAGAGCCTTCTCTCCAAAGAGGTTAGATGTATTAAGTTGTCTCATGCTTTCCATGTTTTGCATATAAGGAATCTGAGCAGTCATAGAAACCGAGCATAAAAATTTTACACATAAAATTAATATTGTTTGATAATATTCCATGTCGAACCATCTGTGATAATACATTTTTATAGGAGGGAGTCTTCCTTAGGTTTCTCCCATATAGTTCTACCTTAATCTAGAATTAGGGAGTTGTTAAAACAACTCATACCTAACTTAACAATATGAGCACTAATAATAGTTTCCCAACATTGCAAACTTGTATATTCTCTCACATTTTCTATTGGTTTCTAATTTCAAATAATCTATATTTTCATTTCCTAAGAGACCCTAGCTTACAAGGAATGTAATTGTGTTGAATCGGTTTAATGTAAAGAAGTTACGATTTCCTATCCTATTTCTTATCATTGGATTGAATGTCCTCTTATGTTCTTTGGTTATGTCTAAGTTGTAAATCAATTGATTAGAAAATATTGTGTAAAGTCTAAGAAAAGAGAGTGGACTTTGATTAAGTTTTATATTTCAGCATTTCAATTCAATATCCTCTATCCCTTTTCCCTGTGAAAAAGTAGATTAGATAAGGAGACAACCTTTCAATCCCACAGATTGTCTTGCAACAATCTCACATTGTAGGCTTTACATGCTTAATATTCACATGCAAATTCAAAGACATCATCCTTGAGGCCCTTCCAAGTGAACCTTTCCCTAACTTGTTTGTAGGTCTTGAAGTACCTTGGGTGTCCCGCCAATGCGGTCTCATGGATAGCCTTCAAGATTTTCTCTTTTAGTTTTGATTCTGGCACTAAGTAGATCCAATCTTTGTAATAGATGATGTAATGTCCCCTTCTCCCTCTTAAGCAGTGGGATTGTCCATTAGCCTATTCTAGAGTTCTTGTAGGCTAGTTGGAGTGGATTAGGGGACTCAATGGCCAATTTTGGGCTCAATGTTGGTTTTCGATAGGACTTTCTATTTATAGCAGTGGCCAATTTACAGTGCTTACTATTCTTAGTAAGCCATAGGGCATCTCAGTAATCTTTAGTTTTTGTGCCTGTTGGTGTTTGGTGAGTACTTAATATTTTTAGAACTTGCTATTTATAGAAAGTCTATTTTAGGAAACTGGTCTCAGGCCCATAGTGTTCTCGGCAGTGTTATTTCTATGGTGGTGTTGGAGAACCTAAGGTTGGATTATTTAATATTTTCTTTTTATCAATCACTTAAGTAATTTTTATAAAATAACTTTATAACTTAAGTGAGGGGGTAGGTGGTCATCAAAAAGTACCTTGGTGCCTAATGTGATAACTTAATGTTGTTTTAGAAGGCTGAATAAATCAAAATAGTTTCCTTGTGAACATGGACCCTCAAGGAGGGATAAGATGTTTTAATTTATTTAATTTTATAAGGCTCATAATGGGGGCGTTGGATTTTGGGAGGGAAAAGCATTTCAAAAACCTAAAAGTTGCCCTAATTCCCTCTCTCTCTATAAAACTTCATTTTGTCTCTCATTTGGTCATCTTCCTTTTGGAAACTTAACAAAATGCTGTTGGAATGACTCTAGAGTACTCGAGCTGCATGTTGAGGACGAAAACCCTCGTCGTATTGAGCTGGTTTCGGTTGTGAGAGATCCACCATAGTCAGATTTTGAGTGATTCCATCTAGTGATCACACAGTGCTTCAATAGAGTTTAGATTTTTCAGGGTTTTAAGAGGTGAAAAATGAAGATTTATATGGTATTTTGATGTGGGTTTGTTGGTGTTAGTGTGTTTTGGAGTTTGCATCTTTTGGAGGTGTTTAGTAGGCATCTTGGTGTGTTTTATGTTGTCTGAAAAGAACTATCAGAAGTTCTGGTAACTCAGACTTTCCAGTGGCTGAAGGATAAAACCGTTTGTAGCTCGAACAGGGTTTGGCATGTCATTCTGGGTATTGGAGCATTGGACTCCTCATTTCTTGGTGCCACATTTGAAGCTATCATTCAGGGTTTTTGGTGAAGGTTTGAATTTTAGGACAAAATTGCCCTCAAGAAGGGCCGTACCATTTGAGGGCATCATTGGGTGAGGTTGCTGATGTATAACCTTTTCCATATCAGTCTAGTTTCAGTGCTTGGTGGCTGTATGGAGGTGTAGAAGGGACTCTCATCACATCTTCATTAAGGAGTTTGGAGGTATTTGAAGCTTATTTGCTGCTGTTGTGAGACCAACTTCAGGTCTGAAACTTCATGTATCAGGTCTGAATTACCTTTGTAATAAATCTGATTTATTCTGGAAATCAATAGATTCTATTTGATGATGTAATCTGTTATGAAAAGCACAGTTCTATTTCAGTATTTTCCCTTCTTGCATATTTCTATTGGTTGGCAATGAAACCATGATCAAAACTATGCATGAAACAAACAAAACCAAAACATAACAGCAAGCATACCAATCAACAGACAGAGGTTTCCAAAAAAAAATCAGGGGTGTATGTTACAGATGATGTCATCTACTACCTTGTATTGGTCATCTTGCACTTATCCCTCCAATAGTTCACTTGCAAAAGTGTTCTTTACATACTCCACTAGTAAATGTGCCTTCCAATCAGTTGAGACTTCAGATAGTGAACAAATAGTAGGTTTTCGGGATAGGGCATCGGTCACCACATTTCTTTTTCCCTTAACATACTCAATATCAAAGTCGTAAGCTTGGATCTTGCTAACCCATTTTTGTTGCCGTTTGTTGAGGTCCTTTTGCTCCAAGAAATACTTCAAGCTATTATGGTCCGTCCTCACAACAAACTTTCCACCTACCGAGTATTGTCAAAACTTAGCTAATGCATGCATTATGGAAAGAATTTCTTTGTCGTATGTAGAGTATAGCCTTTCATTATCTTTCAACTTCCTACTTTTGAAAGTAATAGGATGTCCATTTTGCATTAAGACTGCCCCAATCCCTTCCCCTGATGCATCACATTTTAGTACAAAGGGTTGGTTAAAATCAGGTAGGGCAAGAACTGGACAACTACTCATGCTCTCCTTCAACTTATCAAATACTTGTTGTGCCTCATCGGTCCATTGGAATGCTCCTTTGTTGGTGAGGCTTGTTAAGGGAGCCCCAAGTTGGGAAAACCCTTTTATAAATCTTCTATAATAACTACACAGCCCATAGAAGCCACATAATTCAGTGAGGGTCTTTGGTGGGGGCCAGTCTAGGATGGCCTGGATCTTCTCATGGTGTATAGAATTTCGGTCGTATCGAATTCACACTTATTGGCATATAATGACTCTACTTCCATGATCCCAAAAACTTCATCCAAGTGTTTCAAATGATCTTCCCATGTCTTGCTATATATGAGGATGTCATCAAAGAACACGAGCAAAAAGTTTTGTAATTGCTTATTGAATATGTGGTTCATACAAGATTGAAGTGTGGTTGGGGCATTGGTCAAGCCAAAAGGCATAACCAAAAACTCATAATGACTATAATGACAACGAAAGGCAGTCTTATGGATGTCTTGTTCACAAACTCCTATTTGATGGTACCCCGATCTTAAGTCTATTTTTGAGAAATAGACTACACCATGCAATTCATCCAATAATTCATCAATTTGGAGGACTGGATACCAATTCTTGATTGTTTTCTTGTTTAATGCTTGGTAGTCAATGCACATTCGTAGAGTTCCATCCTTTTTCTTGACTAACACCACGAAAGAGGCGAATGGGCTAGAGCTAGGTCTTCTATAACCCATTTCTAGTAATTCCTTGATGCACTTCTCAATTTCATCCTTGAACTTTTTGGGATGTTGGTATGGTGTGGTGATAAGCAGCTTAGCACCTTCTAGTTCAATGGTGTGTTCAAACCCTCTATGAGGTGGTCTCCCTAGTGGTATATCCCCAAAAATAAGACTATTCTTATCCAAGATGGGTTGTAAGTCATCATGATGATACTTAGGCTTGTTGCTTGATGATTTGGGAAGGACAAGACATTGTGCAGCCCAAGCTATATCTTCGTGCCTAAATATGCCTTCCATCTTTTTGGCTGAAACAACTCGAGGAGCTCCATTGGATAGTCCTTTAAATGCCACCTTACCATCCACCTTGAACTTAAACTCAATAGTTTGAAAGTTTTGTGAATACTTGCCAATGGACATCATCCATTGGATTCCAAGTATAGTGTTGGTATCACCCAACTCCACAACATAGAAGTCATCGGTGATAGTGTAGTTGCCAATTGTAATCTTCAATTTTGGTACCTTAGTTGAACAAGATATTTGGTAGCCATCCGCCACCATCACACTAAATCCTTCATGCTCAACTATTTGGAGCCCTTTCTTGGCAACCGATGTTGAATCAATAAAGTTGTGAGTAGCTTCGCTATCAATCAGTGCTATTATCTTTTGACCTTGCAATACCCCACAAACTTTAAATGAATTGAATCTTGGAGTTCCAGTCACCGTGGTGATTATACCATCCTTCCTTTCTTTAGGTGTAGGTTCTTTCTCCCTTGGTGGTTCTTCCTCTATTTCATCTTGCTCACTGCTTATATCGGATTTATCTCCTTCCTCACTATCGAGCATGACTTCTATGTAATGAACCTTCCCTTTCCCAAGGCATCTATGTCCTGGTGCCCAAGGTTCTTTGCAAGTAAAGCAAAGTTTCTTCCTTCTTAATTCTTGCCTAGTTTCTTCATCTATTCTCTTTTTTGGCCATTCCCTTGAGATAGGTTGTTTTGTTTTGCCTTTTGGAATGAGGGCCCTTTAGATGTTATCTTGTTCTTTGCAGCAGTAGAATCCATATCCCTAGCCTTCTTAATGGCTTCTTGAAGCGTACTAGGGTTGAGGGCTTTGACCCAACCCCTTAAAGGGTCCATTAGACCATCCATGAATAGGACAACCAATCTTCTTTTGGAGATCTCGGTGACCATCACCGAAAGCCTTTTGGAATGAGGGCCCTTTAGATGTTATCTTGTTCTTTGTAGCAGTAGAATCCATTCCCTTGAGATAGGTTGTTTTGTTTTGCCTTTTGGAATGAGGGCCCTTTAGATGTTATCTTGTTCTTTGTAGCAGTAGAATCCATATCCCTAGCCTTCTTAATGGCTTCTTGAAGCATACTAGGGTTGAGGGCTTTGACCCAACCCCTTAAAGGGTCCATTAGACCATCCATGAATAGGACAAGCAATCTTCTTTTGGAGATCTCGGTGACCATCACCGAAAGCCTTTGAAAGTCCACAATGTATTCATCAATGGTTCCATATTGCCTTAGTTGTGCCAATTCCTTAAAGTGGAGCTCCGAGTCCTTGTCAAATCTCTCTATTAGTTTCTTCGTGAATTCCGCATATGAAGTGATTTGTTCATGGCCCAAGGTGATCATGCCATGATACCACCATTCATGAGCCACTCCGTCTAGATGTAAGATCATACATGATGTTATGATGCCTTTGTGGTCTTGAGTTATCCCTCCAAAACCTGACTGGCGTGGATCTTGTTTGGCAGTGCCATCATAGTTAGGATTTAGGTGACCACCTTGATGTGTTGGTAGTGTAGCATTTTAGTGAACATGTAGAGGCTGGAGCTTAAAATACTTCTTCCAAGAATAGAAAAGCACATCTAAGTTGCATGAGACCTCCTCACTCATGTTTTGCATAGGCATGTCAAACTTTTGCCCCATGTTCTGATTCTCCCTTGAATATCTGTTGATTCTACTCTTTCTGGATCCCAAAATGCTAAGAGAGGTGCCAATAGGGATAAATTTGGTCTGAAATTGTTTGAAACTTGAAGGAAATTCCTAGCATTTCGTGGCACCAGTCAATCTTCATTGAACATTGCACAAACATATTTCCAAACACGTACTGCATGGACATTGTAGCAGTAAGTGATCTTTATTTTTTTTAAAGTTCTGTTGGCATGTGCCATGCAACACACTGGGATATGCTAATCCAGCTTTCCTTCAGCAGCACATCCTTAGACAATATCTTCTAATGGACCATTAGCCACATAAATTACCTGCTTTCTGAATACAAATGGTTGGCCAAAATTTATCTCTAGATTAATGCTTTTTTAATGGAGGCTCTTTATATCCTTCTTCCTTACCTTTGGCTCCACATCATAGTGTATCAGCCTGGTTAATTAAATGTGTTGGATGATTTAATTAACCAATGGGGACAGGAAAGCAACATGTTTCAATATCTATATCTTAATAGAAAATAGCAACGTTTAGTGTTCCTTTCTGTATCCATACTAATACTCTTTCCATGGAGCTTGAACAGCATATTGTTTTATATCCCCTTTGCTGGAAAATTGTCCGCAGAGCTTTTTCTATTGGGTGCTAACCATACATTTATGTTAAAGAATAAAATTATCTACCTGTTTGGCATGATTAGGATGGTCATAATCTCATCTAAGAGCATTCCAGATAGTCTAACATCACACTGTATTCTGTTTTGCCCTAATTTTGTTCTTATGTTTGCTTAGGTGTTACCTCATGTGAGTTAGAAGGTGGGAGTTCAGTTCAATTAGATTTGAGGTGTTTTTGTTTTTTCATACGTTTCTTATTTCAAATTCTAATTTTTCAGAACTAGTTGAAGGTGATGAAGAAGATGAGAGTTTATCTCAAAAGAATGATGTAACCGGACCTTTTCAACTTGAGGATGATGTGAGATGTTCAAGTGCAATTCCATTTGATGATTTGGTGTATTCTCATCATGAGAATTCATTACCCAAACCAGGTAAGTGGAATGCCCTTCCACAAGCTTTTTTGGTAGCATCATTAATGAAAATATATTTTCTTTGGTTTGCAATTTAATGGATTTTCATTTCAAGAAAGATTAAAAGTTTAAACATGATAACTTGAGCTTGTTGTACTTAAGAAACTGTTGTCTATATGAATTAAGATGGATGTTTCATGTGAACATGGCAACTCCTTGGAAACTATGGTGTTTTATTTTTTGTTGACAACTTTGTAGCTTGAACCTTAAAATTAAGAGAGAAAAAATGTAGTATGTCTATTTATCAACATTCAGTGTCTACTCATGGTTGAATATAGGTGTCCTATAGATTATCCCTCTTAAACCAGTTGAGGAAAATGAATAGATCAGCAATTTGGGTTTGTAGATCTAGGTAGAGGTAGGTGCAGTAACTGCAGAAAGAGAATTGATTCTGAAAGAACCAGGTAACATCAGTTATGGTGGTTGTCTGTGGAGAGGATTGGGTTTAGAGAGAGTCATTAATCTTGAAGATCACTCCCCATACTTGATGGTTGTTATTGATTTTATCTGTATTGGATATTGTATTGAATCATTTTACTTATACTTACCAAAAACCCTGCTTGTTGGACATAATTCAAGAATCCATTTTCAGCTAAAATCCTCTATTTAGCATTTCTTTACCTTCCACGATTCTCCATCTCATGACCTATTAGTATGTAGATTTTTCTCCCAAACAAGCAGCAGGAGAGTGTCTGCTTGAGATAGTGTTATGTACCAAGGGTGATGTTACATGTTGCACATCTAAGTAATTTACCACTGGTATGTACCCTCAGTGCGTAGAATGATCTAGCCTGTTTGAAACTAGAGTTAACCTAATTTTGTTATAAATGGGCACTAATTGCTATAGCAGTATGCCTTATATTGTCTCTTGTTTAGTTTATTGTAGGGTTGGTTGATGGTTCCCTTTCATCACCCTTGAGCTGTGCAAGATATTTGTTCTCTTTGAGCTTGGTTAATTCTATTTTGTATATACCATGCCATTTCTCCATCTTTTATGTTCAGCTATTATGAAGGCATTCAACAAGCTTTACGAAAACACTTTCTAGTCCCCATGGAGTGGTGGTTTTTTTCTTGGCTTCAGCACTCAGTTGTTCAAATCTATTGTTGATTGGCTTCTTCCAAATTTAGATTTATTGAAATGATGTTCAGTTTGTGTTGGCTTCTGTCATTCTATATTTCTCACTACTTCTGTTATGCTTCATAGTTTTGTATTCTTCTATAATTCAGTTGTTTCCTTTATTTTTTTATTTTAAGAAGGCCAAAATGCATTTAGTTTATATCATTTGTCACAAGTATCTGGTTCTGTTTTCTCCCTTTTTTGAAGCCTTAGCTATTTATCTGCCTATTGACCCATAGATTTCAGCCATTCACCTTTTTTTTGTGTTTATTTATATTTTTATATCTAGACATCAGAATTATTGTATTACCTTGTATTGTTATGTATTTCTTTCTTGTTAGTGTTTAAAATGTCTTAGGCCTTACAGAGAAGTGGATACACAATTCAGAATACCACAGAATATTTTATCACATTCCCAGAGTTCTGTTCTAAATCCCTTCGTTACCTTCAGAAAGCTTAGATTGAATTTAACCAGTTGCCGACCACAAAATCTGGTAGAAACGGGTGGGATGGGTGTGATGAGTACATATTTGTCAACCGCTAAAAATTGATAGGGAAGTGCTATTGGTGGCTGATTACATTTGATCCTTATAGTGAAATAGAGGCAGATAGGAAGAGCTCAAGGCCATGCAAAAATGGTGTTCTTCAATTCCATTGTATGCTAATCTAGCTAAAAGTTGCACAGTGAAAGACAGGAAAGATTTGTTATCTTCATACATAACTCTCAATACATCAAATTAAAAAATTGTGTCAGTTCTCCAAGGGCGAGTCTTTTTCCTCACTTGATCACACAGGTTCACAACTCCATGATTCCCTTTTATGGTCTTATTACATCTCTGACATGACTCAAAACGTAACCACTTAACCAATTATATATTTTAGAGAATTACATTACTATCAAACAGTCAATCTGATGTAAAAGACATTCTTCCTCACACATCACTGTGCCACTCAACATGTTCCGCTGGAACTGATGGGATTTGATAGTTGCTTGCAATGTTGATCACGAGCACCAAGTGCATTTTGTATCTTGTGGACAAGTAACATGGAATTTTCCAATAATTAATGTATATTCTTTCCACAGAAAGAAAAAGGAATTCTAGATACAGTTCTGCTTGAATCCTTTTTGAGATCAGCTACTTAATGGCAGATTATACAGTTCTAGATTTCTGAAGTAGGTTATTATTGCCCTAATTTTGATTCTGATGTGCACTGTGTTATTCAATTACTTAATTTTCATCTGAGCAATGTTGCTGCACATACATTTTTTGAAAACAGAACAAGAATTATAGCTATAAAGTATAAAACAGTGAAAAGCAGATCTAGATTCTGATTGCAGTTATGCTTTTGAATACAGCTGTATTGGGTGTATTTTTTGAAAACAGAACAAGAATTATAGCTATAAAGTATAAAACAGTGAAAAGCAGATCTAGATTCTGATTGCAGTTATGCTTTTGAATGCAGCTGTATTGGGTGTAAAAGTCAAATCAAATTGGACAGTTGCAAAGTGGTTTGGGTTTGGATCAAGGCAGTCCGTAAAGATTTAAATACACAAATCTTTTGTAGAATATTGTCACATATTGCCATTTTTCATGTTCAGAAGCATTGCTAGCAGGGTATTATGAAGCTCTTCGGATTGTATTTGGTTTAAATAATAGCAAAGAGTGAAACCGTTGCTATCTTGGGAAGGTATTTTATAGGGTTTTTAGTTTATGAAATTTCAATGTCCTCTGGCTTATTTGTATATTAATAATAATTGGAAGCTCAAGTTGCATGCAGGGATGTCGAATAGCTGGTTTATTGATATTACCTTGGAAATACACCTAATTCATAAAACATATGGAAAATGAAATTGGAATGTAGTCATGTAACTATTTTTTCCTTGTGACAAATAATTGCTTCAAGTTGTTGGAAAAAAATGTTATTTCCTATTTTGAGGGAAGGTGTTGCCTCGGTATTTGAAATGTGCAGACTAAAAGAGTGTCAAAGTGCGTGCCTGTTAAATCATACACTGTAATGTATGTTGGCGTGCCCAGTATGGCATAATTGGTACTGGCAAGCTAACCTATAAATAATTGTATGTAGACAATTTCTGCCATTGCTTCTTGTGATCAGTCCCATCTTTGCTATTGTGCCATTGACTATAAGAACTTCGGAATATTTTAATCAAATATATGACAATTCAAAATCATCCACGTACATTTCCTTGAATTAGATATAGAGATAACAGTTAAAGTTCAAAGCATCCCTTGTTTCATTAAGTAAAATAAATGAAAAACTTTATTTTCAAAGACTAGGCTTTATGCCTCTATTGTTTGGTTCTTCTTATTTTTGACATAATATGATTGTTCCACATAGTCTTGAGAATAGGAGATGGGGGGATGTCTGGTATAGTTTTCAGGTATATTTATATATACAGCCCTTAGTGGGGTTGAGGAAACTAGGATTTATGCCTCCATTGTTTTGTTTTTCATTTTTTTTTTAGCATAATATGGTTGTTCCATGGAGTCTTGAGAATGGGAGATGGGGGATCCCTGATAAGGTTTTAGATATGGGGATACACACATACTACATATATATGTGTATACACATATACATACATATGTTTATATGCATGTTTGTATATGTATATGTATAGCCCTTAGTGGGGTTGAGGAGTAGTGGCCCTCATGGGGGTCTAAGGCTAGGGATGTTGTCTCTCAACTTCATTGGGGGCTCTGGCCTCAGACCCCCATGAGGGCCATTACTCCTCAACTCCACTAAGGACAGCTTGAACCCCACTAGGGGTATTGCCTCTCAACTTCATTGGGGCCTTTGGCCTCAAATTGGCCTCAAACCTCCATGGGGGCCATTGTTCTTAAACCCCAATAAGGGCTCTACTCCTAGATCCCCACTCTAGTTACACAAACACACACACACACACCCCTAAACCCCACTAGGGATGTTGCCCCTCAATTGGGGGTTGCTACCCCTCAACCCCAATAAGGGCTCTACCACCACATTCCCACTATATATATATATAACCCCCCTAAGCCCCACTAGGGATGTTGCTCCTCAACTTTAATGGGATCTCTAACCCTAGGTCCCCACAAGGGTCATTGCCCTTCAACCCCACTAAGGGCTCTAGCTCTAGCCCTAGATCTCCACTCTAGTGTTATATATATATAAAACCCCCCAAGCCCTACTAGGGATGTTGCTCCTCAACTTTAATGGGGTCTCTAGCCCTAGGTCTCCACAAGGGTCACTGCCCTTCAACCCCACTAAGGGCTCTAGCCCTAGCCCTAGATCTCCACTCTAGTGTTACACACACACACAACCCACTAGGGATGTTGCCCCTCAACCCCACTAAGGGCTCTACCACCATATATGATAATTAAAACTAGAGTGGGGATTTGGGGGCAAAGCCCTTGGTGAGGTTGAGGGGTAGTGACCCTCATGGAGGTTTGAGGCTAAAGCCCCCAATGAAGTTGAGTGGCAACATCCCCATTGGGGTTCAAGGTTAGCACCCCCAATGTGTTCCCTATGTGCTATGAGGGGGTTAGGGAGCAAAGTATTTTCCAACAAGCCGAAACTAACGTCTTTGAGATCACAAAACCCTTCATAGTTCATGTTGTTTTTCATAATTTTATCAGTATGTTTTCTCTAACAAGTTCTTATTATTTCTAACCAAATCTTCATTATTCAGAGGACTATCATTGATACTTGAGAATCTAGTCAATCTAATTAATGAGGATTGTCCATTTGAAGATAGGATTACCATCATTTTTTAATTTAATTAATTAACTTTTTTCTTTGTTTTCTAGTAGACAAGCTTTTAGAAACTCCTTCCAACAATCAACAGAAATTAAAAAACTTTATTAAAATTTGATAAACCTCTATCACCATTCCGTTCTCACTGCCTCCTCCATGTAAGATTTGATAATAATCCATTTCACAAGCGTTGTTCTATATGAAAGAAGTACAATAGCACAAATCATACAAACAATATAGGTTACAAAATGCAAATATAGAATGTTATTCCAAAATGGAGGAAATAGGTAATCAAAATCAACCATCAAATGAATTGAAGTGCATTAAAATATACCTCCTAGATATACGACTTAAGGAGATGACATGTCTAGAAGTCATACATTTAATTGTCAATCAATGGATTAATTATTTTAATTTGACTAAGTCAAATGTGGTACCTAATTAGTGGTGGCACTTGAGTATTTCAAGTTAATGTGTACACGTCATTATTAGCTATCTAGGTGAGTGAAATTAATTAATTTTTTTATTGCTAAATTGCAATCTTGGGGACTGCTCCCTTTATATTAATAATATTAAAGATAACATTTTCAAAGTTTTCACATATAGGAGGGACTTAAACCAAAAATCTCTTGAGCAATCTTCATTACTTACATATAACATCCTCCCCATGTTCTTCAAAAAGAAACTATTAATAGACCCAATTTTAACATTAAACAAAGCCTTACTACAACCAATTGACATATTGCATTAGTATCCGGTGGACCCAAACCAAAACATTTTTCAAGAAAGCCACTTCTTTATCAAGCTTAGACTTGCGAGTGGTTTCTTTCAAAGTATCATTTGTTGTGATAAAGGGCTTCCATTCTACCCATAAAAAACTTTCTATCATATAAACTTCCATTGATGAGAGGAAGACCAATAGCAATGACAACCTCATTTAGGATAATATCCATGCTGCCTAAAAATTTCTTTTTAATTAATAGTTTCGTCAAATTCTTTATGGTATCCTTATCCTTCCCAAGGTCCAAGAGAATGGCTACAAACATTGATGCCACATCGGAATTGACCTTGTAGGTACCTATGATTTATAGACAAAATTCCTCATTGAGAACACATTCCAAAGAATCATAAAAGTACCCACTGGACTGCTAAGAGTGGTGTTTTCCATTACAAATAAATGGGCATTGCTTTCTTATAATAGTCCTATGGATTAGTTTCAAATTGAAATCCTATTCTACTAAATTACCTTCATAGTTGGCTTCAGTTGGAAGCTTTCTTCTTTTCTCTTCTAATTTTGATATTCACCAAATAATGGTGTTGGGCTTCAATTAAATTCCAATACTTAATCAATTATCACATAGGACAAGTTTTGCATATTGTTCTTTTTACTTTTACCTATTACTTTTAACTTTTACCTATTACTTTATACTTTTACCTATTACCTATTACTGTAAATTACTATCCTTCCTTTTCTTCAAAAACTAATTACCATACTTTGAAATTGCGTGCAGGCAAACCACTTTCACAAACTTACAAATTCTTGATGTCAACGTTAACCAAAAATGCCATTTCCAAAATACTTGGCGGCATACTTGATGTAGAACCCTTTTTATAGGTTGCGTCTATTGACTCCATTCAACAACCTCAAACTAAAATTGTCGAATATTGCATGCAACTATCTGATGGTATGCACACACATCCTGCACTACTACCAACACAATTCAATGAACTTGTCTTAGAGAAGGCTTTAGTGAAAGGTTCTATTGTCCGTCTCAAAAATTATAGTTGCAGAAAATTCCCCAAGTTCATGTACGTGTATACTTGCCCTTTATTGTTTATGCTTTATTGGTTAAGCATGTACATTTCCATGATAAAGTATCTTTCTCCTTTCATTGCAGGGCAATTTTAATTGAAAACTTGGAAATAATATCAAACAATGAATCTTTGATTGGAACTCCAATTGCTATCCATCAAGCTACAACCTATATACCATCTACTAGCTCTGAAGAGCCGTTTACAACTTCTCAAGTTGAAGAATCGACAACATCAATGGGACAACACAATATGGGCCTATTCGAACCAATTCCAATTCAAGCATTAACTCCATACCATAAGTATTGGGCCATTGAAGGTCGTGCATTGAATAAAAGTGCAATTCATGAGTATCAAAATGTTGGTTGTGATTGGAAAGTCTTTGGATTTGATTTTATAGATAAAGCGGGAGCTGAAATACATATCACCTGCTTTAATGAACTTGTAGACACATTCTACCCTATTATAAAATCCAATAGTCTTTATGTAATATCTAATGGTCACATCAAAGTTGCTAACACAAAATATAGCAGCACCACAAATCCTTACGAAATATTCCTCCATAACACTTCAATGATAACTCCATCCACTTGTGCAAACTCTACTATACCGAACCACAACTTTCATATCAAAACCATAGAATCATTAATGTCATTTCCTATTAATACCTTGTAGATGTCATTGGAATTGTCCTCTATATCTCCCCTACGTTAACCATACGTAAAAAAGATGGTACCGAAACAATAAAGTGTACA